>RJWM01009083.1:0-69615 GCA_004363535.1 Dasyprocta punctata
TCAGAAAGAGAAAAAAAAAAAAAAAACCCAATGAACATATGTTAAACTTTCCCATGTGTCTTCTGCAGTGTCATCTCATTGCCTCCCTTCTGAGACAAAATAAGCTTGAACGTTTTAGGTTTTTTTTTTTTTTTTTTTGGCACATGGGATTGAACTCAACCTCGCACCTGACAGACAGGCGCTTAAGCCACTGAGCCAAACTCCTAGCCCTAGTTTTTTGAGGCAAGGTCGCACTATGTAGCTCAGGCAGGCCTTGCACTTGCGATGTAGTCCAAGCTGGCCTCGAGCTCACAATACTCCTCCTACCTCAGCCTCCTGAGTGTTGGGATTATAGGTGTGCGCCACCACGCCCAGCTTTCACATTAGTCTTAGGTTTGAGATTCATGCATGTTGGTGATCTTGCTGTAAGTCATTCTTTTTCCTTTCGCTAAAAGATATTTCACTATATGGCCGGGTGTGGTGGCACACACCTTTAATCCCAGCACTTGAGAGGCTGAGGCAGGAAGATTGTTGTGAATTTGAGACCAGCCTGGGCTACAAAGTGAGTTCAAGGCCAGCCTGAACTGGATCATGAGACCCTGTCTCAAAAAACAGGGCTGGGGAGTTAGCTCAGTGGTATAAGTGCCTGTCTGGCAGGCGCAAGATTGTGAGTTCGTTCCCTGGTACCCCCCAAAAATAAAATATATTTCACTATTGAAGTCAGTTTACTGTTGGTGAGCATTTGAACTGTTTAGTTTTCATATGAAAGTACCACCATGAATATTCTATGCATGTATAATAATACACAAGCACAAGAGACTGTCTGTGATAATTTTTTCAGGCTGCAGACTGCAACCTGAGTGAGGAGTAGAAATCAGTATATGGGCTCATAGTCTGATTTTTTTGTTTTATTTTGTTTTTGGTCTTTTGGAGGCCAGGGTCTCACTATATAGTTCAGAATGGCATTGAACTCACTTTGTAACCCAGGCTGGCCTCAGACTCGCTGTGATCCTCCTTTCTCAGCCTACTAAGTGCTGGAATTACAGGTGTACACCACCACACGTGGCATGATCTATTTTTTAGAAATACTGATAGAAGCCAGGCATGGTGGCACACGCCTGTAATCCCAGCGTTGGGAGGCTGAGGCAGGAGGATCATTGTGAGTTCGAGACCAGCCTGGGCTACAAAGTGAGCTCAAAGGCCAGTCTGAACTGCATAGTGAGACCCTGTCTCAAGGGGGAAAAAATATTGATAGAGTACTTCACATAGTAAATATTTTTTCACAGCACTTACGTGCATTAAAAAATTTTATGAGTTGATTGGGTTATACTGATTGCAGCAGAAGTGTTTGAAAAAGACTGTTTTAAGAGAAGCATCAAGGATGGAATTATAGAGCCTAAAGCAGTGGTTCTCAAGGGGCAAGATTTTGCCCCCACCAAGGGGCATTTGGCAATGTCTGTAGATACTATTGGTTATAGTCTGTAGATAACTGGGGGCTGAATGAGCCCTATTGGCATCTAGGAGTTGGAGCTGATGGTGATGCTGAGTATCCACAGTGCTCAAGACCTCTTTTCCCCCTCACTGAAGAGTGTAATGTTCTAAGGTTGAGTATACTTGTTCTGAGTTTGCTTATCTTTACATTTATTAGGTTAGTCTACTCAAAGTTTTTCACTCTTACTACCAGTATACAAATGTTCTATCTTTTTCTGTTTTATGTTACAGGCTTGGTACAGGAAATACTGTTTCATTGTCTTAATTTTCATTTCTCATGGCCAGTGAAGCTAAGCACCATTTTCTATATTCATTGGCCATTTAGTTAATTGTTTGCCCTACTAATGTTTTATTCATTACCTATTTCTCTGTGTGCATGTTGTATTAGCGTGAAAAGAGTAATATCAGTTACTGTGTGCTGTATTGTAGATATAACTCCTATATTGTGCTTCATGTATCTTTTCTGCGTTTTTTGTCTTTTTGAGACAGAGTTTCACTATGCAGTTCAGGCTGACCTTGAGCTCACTTTGTATCCCAGGCTGGTCTCGAACTCTCAATGATCGTTCTGCATCAGTGTTCTGAGTGCTGGGATTACAGGCGTGCACCACTGTGCCCAGGTTACTTTTTTATTTTGACTCGAGAACTCCACTCAGCACCTTGCACTTGCCAGGCAGACACCTTGCCGCTGAGCTATATCCCCAGCCCTCTTTTCTCACATTTTGCAGTGTTTTTCTTCAAATGGAATGTCTTTTACTTAAATAGAAACGTCTTTAAACGTTTTATGAAATGCTTTGTGTTTTGTTTTGTTATGAGACAGGGTCTCGCTATGTAGTTCAGGTGATCCTCAAACTCACTATAAAGCTCAGGCTGGCCTCAAACTCACAGCTGTCCTTCTGCCTCAGACTTCCAAGTGCTGTGACTGCAGGGATACACCACTATGCCCAGCTTGAAAGATATCTTTTATGAGTTGTCTTTTTTATTTTTTTGGTGGTCCTGGTAATTAAATGTAGGGCTTTTACACTCAGCTGCAAGCCCTGGGCTCGAACTTTGAATCCTCTTTTTTTGTTTTTTTGGTTTTTTTTTGATACTGGGAATTAAACTCAGGACCTGCGGTTGCTAGGCAGGCACTTGTGCTGCTGAGCTAAATCCCTGGCCCTCAATCCATCTTTCTTAACCTCTCAGAGTTCTGGGTTTAAACATGTGTGCCATCATATGTAGCTTTAGGAATTTTATATTTTATACACTTAGTAGATTTGGAACTTTGTATTTAACTATACTGTGAATATTTAACTGAAGTCCTTGCAAAGGGCCTATTAATCTTTTTAGTATGTTTTATTAAAATGTCTTTTTATATGCTAGTACTAAACATGATCCCCTCTTTTAAGAGATAATGTTTGTTAAAGAAAATGTGTATTTTGGCTCTCAGTTTGAGAGGTTTCAGTGCCTGGTGGACTGGTGGAAATATGGCAGAAGGGTTATAAAGGAGCAAAGCTGTTCACTTCTTGGTGGCAGGAAACAGAGAGATAGCGAAAGCACTAGAAATACTTGTGATTTATTTTAAGCATGTATCTGAAACAGACTGGCTACTTCCACTAGTTCTAAAGTTGGAGGGGGGTTACTGTGTTTTCATAAAGATAATTGTGTCGTTTTATTGCTCATTGAATGTATTAAAAATGTTTTTATTTTACAAAGGTTGGCGGCGAGAAAGAGAAAAAAGAGATGATCAAGATGAAGTATCCAGTGTGAGAAGTGAGGGTGGTACTATCCGAGGTTCCTTTAGAGGCCGAGGAAGAGGCCGAGGATGGGGAAGAGGACGAGGCAGAGGAAATTCTCGATGTATGACATAATTTTTTGTTTTGTTCAATTAGGCGAACTTTGAAAAAAAGTGAGCCGCGAACTGTTACTTTTTCACATTATTCTCTATTATGTTTTAACTAGTTTTTTTGGTCTGGTATAAAGATGGCTTCGTTTTTATAAACCCTTGAAGTATTTCACTTTGCATTTTTCTTTATTTAAAATCTGTGATCATCTTTTTTTTTTTAATTCACATCAAGTGAACGTTGAGTATGCATATGGTTATGGAGAACATGGTCAAAGGACTGATCAACCATTTCAAACAGAACTTACTACCAGTATGATGTATTACTATGATGATGGGACAGGCGTACGGGTGTATCATGTGGAGGAAGCATTGCTTAAAGAATACATTAAACGTCAAATGTAAGTTGATGTCAGATGTGATTATTTGGGATAGTAAAATTGTTGCATAATTAAACTTTTTATGTGCTTACTGAAATTGGACATTTTTAAACTATTAGTACAAGTTAGAGAATGTTAATATTATTTTTTCTAGGAAATACTAGTAAAATAATAAAGTCTTTTTAAAGAGATTATATTTGGCCAGATGTGCTGGCACATATCTATAATCTCAGCTACTTGAGATGCAGAGACAGGAGAATTACGGGTTCAAGGTCAACCTTGCAAGACCCTGTATCAAATATATAAAAGGGTTGGGAATGTAGCTCAGTGGTGGAGGACTTAGCATGAGCGTGGCTCTGGTTTCAGTCTCCAGCACTGAAACAAACAAAAAAGCCTGTAAATAGGTACAGTTGGTTCATGTTGTTCGTATAGTCTCTGCAATACCATTTAGGTATTGCTTCTCTTAAGGATATTAGTTAAAATGTCATTACATAATAGGGATATGTAAAAAAATATAAAACTTCTGCATATTATTTGAAATGGAACAAGTGAAACCCTGTCTCATTATTTGCTAATGTAGATCCATTTGCATCTATAGATATACTAAAATTTTGCAGATGAACATAAGTGACAAAATTAGTGGCAGCTAGCTTTTTGTTTCTGCTAGCTTCTGAATTCTGAGTTCGTTTATATCAAGTTCTTTTTTGTGGTATTACTAAAGAAAATACTTAATGTTTTAGTTCAGAATCCTTACTCTTCATAGTTGATTTCTGGATACTGATGTCAAAGTCAGAGGAGCCAGCCATGGTAGCATATATACCTGTATACAGAGGAGACTGAAGCAGGAAGCTCACAGCAAGTTCAAGGCCAGACTGCTACACAGTGAGACACTCATCTCAAAAAACAAAACAAATAAAAGATGAATATTAGTCTTTAAGTCTCTGTATATTAGTATTCTTTAGAGCATTTTATATATTTCTATATAAATACAAAGATGTGTTTATGTAATTGAGAAAAATCCTCCCCAAGCGATTTGCTTAGCCACCTTATAAAAGTTGAATTTTTTCTACCTTTCCAAGCCAAAGGGAAAGGGCTACTTTTGAAAGAATGTAACATTTTTTTCTGAAGTCTATTTAAAGAAGAAAATGAGCTCTGCTTTGTTTTTAGGAAGAAATTTCTTCACAACATCTGCTGGGCACCTGTCTGGTTGCCTTCATGTGGATTAGATTGGCTTACAGTATGAAGCAACTTTCTCATTTTGTTTTTGCTGCTATGTTGCAGGTGATGCATACAACTGAAGAAAGGGCATTTTGTGGGTAGAAAGTGCCTTGCATGTGACTATTAACTTCCTACCATTATTGTTGTCTTTTTTGTAACTGTTGCTGCCAGGTTCCTCCTGAGATCTGACTGTAAACATGCAGCAGTGTCAGGATAATTGGCCTCCCTGTGCTCATACAAGTGAGGGAGGAGCAGAGCTACTTCATTGTTGACAACATTTCTGATCATGCAGTGTAGGATCCAGAGCTGCCACAGTAGGACATGGTAATGTCCCCAGGACACTCAGCAAAATACCAGATACAACATTGGTGTCATGACTCCTTTTTTGTTATTTCGTAAGTAGTGTTTTTGGCAAATATTAGAAGAGCCATCTGGTGTAGGGAGGCTTGTTTTTGTCACCATGCTTTGATTGGTAGACTTCTAGATTCATACTTTTGACTTTGTCATTGAGCTTTCTAATAGGGTACATTGGTGGACTGACAGATTAGGATTAATTAGATTTTTCTTTTTGAAGTCATTTAGTTTTCCTTCTATTTGTAGCAAAACGATGCTAAGTGTTTTCTTAAAGGTAACTACTCAAAATATGATTAGGAAATAATTTTCAGTGAGATTTTATACTTTTTACGTCAGAATATTTAATTTTTAAAATATTTTGATTGTTTCTAGTTGGGACCATCTCTTGGCATTCAAATTTAGAGATCAGAATGTTTGCACCTTATTAGAAAATTTAAAAAGTATGTACGATAGGTAATAGACTGAAAAATATGTTTAGAAGTTTTGTTTTTCACAAAGTAATACATTTTAAAGGAAAGATTTTTTAATGTTTATTTGCTTGCTTGCTTATGGTGCTGGGGAAAGAACCTAGGGATATTCTACCATTGAGCTAAAGGCCCCAGGCCTTCTCTTTGTTTAAATTCGGATTCAGTCTCTGAACGTGCAGTCCTCTTGCCTTACCCTCCCAGTGCTGGGATTACAGCCATGTGGCAGACTGGAAAGTTTATTATTGATTCAGGGGAATTTGTATCCAGGAATAATTTTTTTTTTTTCTTTGTTACTGAGGTTTGAACTCACAACATCGCACCTGCCAGGCAGGTACTTACGCCGCTGAGCTAAATCCCTGGCCCTATTTTTTGAGACAGGGTCTCACTACGCAGTTCCGGCCAGCGTTGAACTCACTTTGTAGCCCAGGCTGGTCTCAAACTCAACGAATCCTCCTGCCTCAGCCTCCTGAGTGCTGAAATTAGAGGTGTGCACCACCAAGCCTGGCTGTATCCAAAAATAGTTGTGACTAAAACAAATGTCTGTCTTAATGTGTGAAATTTTAGGGTTTCACTATCTTTTATCAGGTGCCTGCCAGGCACTGTGAATAGGGCTTTCAAGTCTTAGTTTATTTCAGTGCTTGAAAAGAATAATAATTTACTTGTATTACTGAGATGCCAGTATTTTGCTGATCTTTTTGAGAGCTTGCACAAGGTCTTACTAAGTAGCCCAGGCTGGACTTGAACTTTTGATCCTTCTGCCTCATCTTCTCAGAGGTGTGTGTTGCCATCCTGATAAAAGTTTTGTATTTTGAGATTCAGATAAATATCATATTATAAAGAAAATTTGTGTATTTACATTTTTTGCAGAAAGTGATATATTTTTTTTTTCATTTTCCGGCCAAGGGTCCTAAGTGCCTAGGGTTAAAATCTGTCTTAAATAGTCCAGAGATATTATCTAGTCACTGAGTTTTACACCCAAGAATACAAACTGATATACTCTCATAAATTATCACCCTTCTTTGCAGATTTTCTCTGTGATTTAGAAACTGTATGCTGATTAAACTGCAGGCCACATCATCAAATCATTGATTTTTTTTGTTTGTTTGTTTTTGTTTTTGAGACAGTGTCTCACTGTATAGTACAGACTGGCCTAATATAGCCCAGGTTGGCCTTCTCCTGCCTCAGCCTCCTGAGTGCTGAGATCAAACGCGTGCACCACCATATCCAGGTACTTAGTGTCAAATGAACCGAGTAGAGGAGGTAGGTGGGGAAGCTGAGACAAGAGAATTGTGAATTTGAGGTTAGCTGGGGCTACATAGTGAGACCCTGTCTCCAAAAAACATTAGCTACTGGACTCTATTTTAAAGTGAAATGGGCTCTTTTTCCTATTTAGGTAAAGCTGGTCTAAATAATGGCTAATGTTTTTTGGAAAATAATCAGTATTTGAAGTTTGTACTCAGAAAAGAGAAATTAGCAGTAATTTAATAGGGTTTTTTTTTGTGTTATTTTTCTATTAAACTGTTATGTCTATGCTTAATATACTGTAATATTAACCAAATTAAAATATTTTCATAGCATTTGATATGCAAGTAGTAGATACTATATCCTATTGAATAAATGGATGATATTTATGTTTACTGTCTTCTTTTCTCAGCGAATATTATTTTAGTATAGAAAATTTGGAACGAGACTTCTTTCTTCGGAGAAAGATGGATGAACAAGGTTTCTTGCCTATTTCCCTTATTGCTGGTTTTCACCGAGTTCGGGCTCTTACCACAAACCTTAATCTCATCTTAGAGGTAATTATTTATTTAAAACAATTTATTTTTCACCCAGTTTTTCTGTGAACTTGAAACTAGGGTGAAACAGCTATAGTCTTAGCTACTTGAAAGTTCGAATTGAGAGGATCACTTGAGTGTGAGGTTGAGATCAGCATGGACAGAACAGTGAGATTCCTCTATTCCCCAATTAAGAATCCTGTCTGTATTTGCCTAGAACTCTGACAGCATCTCATGCTTTTTTTTTGGTGGGGGATCCTTTTGAGACAGGTTTTCACTGTGTATTTCAGGTTGTCCTTAAACTTCTGATCATCCACCCTCAGCCTCCTGAGCACTGGGATTAGAGGCATGTGTCACCGTGCCTGGCTCATCTCATGATTTTTTTTTCATTAGATAAAATGTAAATGTGTCACTTTGGAAAGCCTACAAAGAATTGCTAATGATGCTGCCACCTGTTTTAAGCTCAAACCTTCAGACATGTTTTGTTTTTGTTTTGTTATGTCTGAGATTGGGTTTCAGTACTCAGTAGGTAACCTGTGCTGACTTTGAATTTGAGATCCTTCGGCCTTAGCCTCTGGAGTGCTGGGATCATAGGCCTTCCACCACCATGCCCAGCAAACTGTGACCTTTAGTATTCTTGGTCTTTTAATTTTCAGTTTGCTATGAAATGGTATGTATTCCTATTTAATTTTCCATATGCTACTGAAAGACTAATTTAAAATATATATTATAGTCCTTTTGCTACTTTTAATTAAACCTCTTACCTATCCAGTTTCTAGAAAGGCTTTTGAAATTTTAACTTTTTCCTTAGTTTCCTACATGTATAATAATCAAATTACCTTTTGTAGCCAATTCTTTCCCTACACACAGTCTCTGGTAAACACTAATCTCCTTTTTGTCCCTATAGCTTCTCTTTTTTCAGAATAAAACTATTCTTAGACTTTGTGAAATTCATCTATGTTCTTTCATGTATCACTACTTTATTTATTTATTTTTTTTTATGGTACCGTGAATCAGATTCACAACCTCGTGCTTGCCAGGCAGGTGCTGTGCTACTGAGCCATATCCCCAGTACCGTTTATTCTTTCATGTTGCTGACAAGTATCTCATAGCATGGCTGTGCCACAGGTTATCCATCCACTTGTTAATGAACACTTAGATTGTTTCCAGATTTTGGAGACTGAGTAAAGCCTGAAGGTTTTTGTTTGGGCATGTGTTTATTTGTTGGGTAAATATCTAGAAGCGTGATTGTTGAACCACATAGTAAATGTATGTTTTTCTTTATAAGAAACAGCTAGTGTACTATCTGAAGAGGCTTTATCATTTTGCATTCCCATCACTGCGTATGAAACTTGTTACTCCATAACCTCAGCAGCACTTGATATTGTCAACTATTAAAATAATAGATGTGTAAGCCAGGTATGGTGGTACATACCTGTGATACCAGTATGTGGAAGACTGTTTCATGAGGATCAGGGTATTGAGACCAGCCTGGGGTACGTGGCATGACCCTGTTTCAAAAAAAATAACAAAACAAAAAGTCAGTGTTGGTTTCTCATTATGGTTATTTTGCATTTTCCTATTGAATTTGGAAATGCTTGTTACCTGTTTACTTTATGTGTTGAAATACCTGTTCAAAGTCAGGCATGTTACTGCATGTCGGAAAGTTGAGGCAGGAAGAGCACAAGTTTGAGGCCAGCTTGCCTATATGGTGAGACTCTCTCAAAAAGGGATGTGTGTGTGTGTGTGTGTGTGTGTGTGTGCGCGTGCGTGCGTGTACTGGGAATCTGTCTGTCTGGTAGAGCCCTTACTTGCCTATCATGTGCAAAGTCCTGAGTTTAATCCCATCACAGGAGAAAACAAAGTCAGTCTGAAAAGAAAGAGTTGGATGTGGTATGTGCCAGTAATCCTAGTACTCTTGAGAGGTTCAGGTAGGAAAATCTCAAGTTCATGCCAAGCTGGACAACTTGCTAGTGACTTAAACCCTGTCTCAAATGCCCCAGGTTCAGACTCCAGTACTATAAATGAAACAATGAAAAAATGAATAGGAAAAGAGCAGAAAGTGAAATGCTGATCATTTGGGCCTTAGGAGGTTTATACAAAAAGTATACTGTAAACAAAGTTGAGGTAAAGACCTAGACTAAGTAGTGTTAGACATGATTTTATTCCAGACCAAATCTTGGCAATCATGAGTTCCTAAACGTTTACTTATTGTGTACAATCAATATTTTTGGATATATGAGATTCTGTACTGTATTATTATTAGTTTGGGTCCTTTCCTTAATCATGCAAACCTATTATGAATAACTTTCAGTGTCCTCTACATAAACCCATCCCTTAGTGCCTGATAGTAAAAAAGATGTATGTTTGCAAAAACCTACAGATAAGAGTGCAAGTTCTGAGAAACCCCAAGTTTAGTCCATTAAGAATACAAGGCTTAAGATGAGAGTAACAGGCATACTTCTAAGGCTAACAGTATACTCATTATGCTCCTAAATCCTTTGTACAATATTATAACTTAAGTGTTACTTCCCTTGTCTTAACAAGAATTAAGAAAAAGAAGTTACAGTAACTTGCATAGAGTATACACCTAGCAAGTTACAGAATGAGGGTCAGTTGGATCTAACGAAAGAAAGACACTAATAGCAAAGTCATGGGGCAAGAATCAAGAATGCAGTAAGCCAACCTGTAATCCCAGCACTTGGGAGGCTGAGGCAGGAGGATTTCTGCAAGTTTGAGGCCATCTTGGGCAACATAGTGAATTCAAGGCCAGTCCAAGAAGATACATAGCAAAACCCCATCTCAAAAAAGAAAAAAAAAAAGAAAAAAGCCATACCTTATCAGAAAAAGGACACCTTTCCCACTATTATAAACTTAGATGCAAAATGATTATACACTGTTCTAGAATGTTTTTGTTTTTCAAAGGGATTTTATTTCTTACTGTATTATTAGCCCACTAAAATCAATAATGTTAGGTATAATAGCAACTAAAACTTCCTGTTAAATATTCCTTCCTAACAGTGTGCCTAAGGGCTTAATGAGAATACATTCAGACCAAAAAAGCAAGCAGTAATAGCATGAAAACCAAATTCTGGTTCCCTAGTACCAAAACAAAAAAACAAAAAACTGAGAAAATTAGAACTTCATTGAAAATGATAGCTGAGCTGGACCTTTGATGTAACAAAATGACAGTAATTAATAAGTTTCTTATACTATATGTCATAATTTTATTCCAGAAATAACCTTTTAATGAAAAGGTAATTTTCTAGTGGCTGCAGGTGTAGCTTAGTGGTACAGTGCTTGCTTAGCATGTGCAAGGCCCTGGGTTTGACCCCCGCCAAGTGCCACAACAAAAAATAAATAAATGCAATAATGACGTTGTTTGAAGTAACTTTTCAGAAAACAATCCTTAATCACACACCAAATTTTTCATGTGATTATTTTTTTTTTTTTTTTTTTTTTTTTTTTTGTGGTACTGGGGATCAAACTCACGGCCTCACGCCTGCCAGGTAGACACGTAAGCCCCTGAGCCAAACTCCGGGCCCTAGTTTTTTCAAGGCAGGGTCGCATTATGTAGTTCAGGCTGGCCTTGCTCACATTGTAGCCCAAGCTGGCCTCAAACTCACAATGCTCCTCCCACCTCAGCCTACCAAGTGCTGGGATTAAAGGCATGAGCCACTGCACCCAGCTTGTTTTTTCATGTGATTTTTAAAATCTAGACTTTCTTATAAGGTGGCTTTAAAGTATAGCCAGGCTTGGTGGCACATGCTTAAAATCCCAGCAATCTGGAGGCTGAGGCAAGTTTGCCACAACTTCAAGTCTACCCTAAGCAGTGTAACAAGTTCAAGGCCAGCCTGGACCACCTAGCAAGACCCTATCTCAAAAAAAAACAAAAAAACAAAATAAAACAAAAAAATAATGTACAAAGTGGCAGGCCTTTATATGTACCTTTGTAATACTAGTACTCTGGAGGGTGAGGCAGGAGGATTGCCGCAAGTTTAAGGCCATCCTGGGCCGCCTACATAGTGAGTCAAGACCAGTGTGAGCTACTTAGACCCTTTTCACAGAGCATAGTTATTTTAATAAAAAGCACACATAAAAAACTTTAATCCAAAGTAAAGACTGTTTCTGGAGGATACCGGGGATTAAACCCCCAGGGACGTTGCACTAAGCTACATCCTTTTTTAAAAAAATTTTTTCAGGGGGTGCAGGCTCTTACTAAGTCACTAAGTTGCCTAGGTTGGGCAAGCCTCTTGTCTTAGCCTCCAATAGTAGTAGACTATGCGCCACTGTAGCTGGCTCAAAATAAAGACCTCCTAGAAATAGGTTTTGAAACATTTCAGTAAAATTTATTTGAAGAAAATCATTGATTCGAGTAGATTTTTTGAATCACTACCACTGTTGAGTTTGGTTTGCTCTACATTACAGCCAACACTATTGGCAATCTTTTTCCACAAGTTTATTTTGAAAAATTTAAATTCATGGCAAATTTTCGAGGAGTTGTTTTGTTTGTTTGATTTTTAGTTTCAGTTATGGGTAACATGTAAAATACAATAATTTTAGGTGTCCAGTATAAATTTTGGAAAGTTAAATCTAACTGCCACCCCAAATAAGAAATAGATTATGTCCATGATGAGTAATTTGGATTCTGGATCTACTACTTGCTACTGGGCTTCCAGATCCTTCAGTTTACATTGTTTTTTTTTGGTACCAGGGATCAAACTCACAACCTTGTGCCTGCCAGGGCAGGCACTTAGGCCACTGAGCTAAATCCCCAGCCCTATTTTTTGAGACAGGGTTTCACTATGCAGTTCAGGCTGACCTTGAGTTTACTTTGTAGCGTAGGCTGGTCTCGAACTTGGAATGATCCTCCTGCCTCAGCCTCTCCCTCCCGAGTGCTGGGATTACAGGCATGTGCCACCACACCCAGCCTCAAGGCCTGTAATTTTTTTTTTTTTTTGAGCTAAATTCCTGGCAGGCCTGTAATTTTTTTAAATTAACTTTATTTAAGCTTCAGTTTCCTCACCTATAGAATAAGCATAATACCTAGTATGTGAGGAGGAGGTATTGGAATCAATTATGCATATTATTACTTAATAAATAGTGATAGTTATTATAATTATGCCTACTTTTTATTTGGTGATACTTTAAGGGAAGACAAGGAAGTATGAGGAAAAAGACAATAAAGCTCAATTGGTAGCAAAAATCATTTGCTTCTGTTTGATTTGATAATTCTTTTTTTATTTGTTTGTTTGTTTTTATATCGAAGAATCGAACTCCTGACTTTGTGCTTGCCAGGCAAGCGCTTGTCCACTGAGGTAAATCCCCAGCCCTGATTTAATAATTCTTAAATGACTTAATTATGCAAAAAACCTTATGGTACAGGATAAACTCGTGGTTATTCAGGATAGTTGTTCTTTTACAAGAGTGATTTTAAAATTTGTTCCCTTCTGAATTTATGGATTTTTTTAGCTATTAACAGCAACAGTCTGCTAACTTCTGATTTTGTGGTTTTTAGTTAATAGAAATGTAACATTTGCAATGAAAAATTTTTAATAGTTCCTTAATAGCTTGTAATTCCTGTTGCCAGGCACTGAAGGATAGCACAGAAGTTGAAATTGTAGATGAGAAAATGAGAAAAAGGGTAGAACCAGAAAAATGGCCAATCCCAGGTCCTCCTCCACGGACTGTGCCACAAACAGATTTCTCTCAACTGATTGATTGTCCAGAGTTCGTGCCAGGCCAAGCCTTTTGCTCACATACAGGTAACAGCTTTTCTTCTAGAACGAACAGTGCAGCAGTGAGCTATTTGATCCATTTTACCTCTTTTTAGTCTGTGTATCTTTTGTAGGAAAATGACTTCTGATGCTCTAAATTTTATTTACATTGCCGCCCATCCAGAGCTATAATTTAAAAAAGGGATCTATGAATTATTGGTGACTCTATGTTTCTTGCTCTTAAATTTTATGTATACTTTATCATGTGTGCAGTTTCTGCCTTTTAATTTTACTCAGTGATTATAAATACATTATGCCAATTTTTCCCTTCTAAGGTTAGAGTAGGCTAAGAGTTTTATACTCAGAGTGGTGGGATAGCCTTCCTTTTTAACTGTTACCAATGTGCTACAAACTGGTCTTACAAAGATATGATGACCCATATTTTCAAGGAGAATTGGGGTTCTCTTTAATCTGGATCATTTTTAAGATGTTCCCTCTTGGGAAAAAAATATGTGCTTAAACTTTTTTCAGTCAGGGTGATGATCTGCTGATGCTCTTGGATGTCATTTGATCGGAACACGCAGTGGAATAGGTGACTCAATGAAATGCCATTGTAAATATTGGAACAAATTGTGCTGCGGAAACAAAAGCAACTGGACTGTCTTCCTGTGCAGCAATGTCTACTCCCAAACCTCTGTGGAGGAAGCTGGGCCAACGCTACAACCACCTTGCAATGATGCTGTGAGACAGACCAGAGGACTGCTGTTACCATTGGAGCTGCCCATTTCTATGTAATTGGTCTGGGCTGCATGGGCTACTTTTCTTCATGGTGGGAAAGTTAATTATTATCATTGTGGACATACTGCAAGATTCTGTTGTTTACAGGCATATGTACTTGTGTCCAGATCAATAAAGCAGGAAAAGAGAGGATTGAGAAACATTTTCCAAGTCGTTAGGTCTTTTGATATTTGATTTGCTCTTCAGCATAGTGTATGTTACATAACACATGTTGTCATGTTTCACATATACTATAAGATTTTATTAATGTGAACAACTAAGGGCAAAGAAATTTAAGAAATGAACAAGGGAATTTTTTACTTTACTGTTGGAAATGTATTTTTGATACGTCTATATGAGAGACCTGCCCATTGATAAAACATTAGTGGACAGTCTCGCAAATATTTTTGTCATATTACTATCTCATATTTTTTTGTCAGCTCTCTGCTTCTAATCCCAGTAAAAAACTTGCACAAGTGTTTTAAAAGTTGAAGAAAAGTGATACCATTTTAGTTTAAATTTTAACTTTTTAAAGAGATATAGTGGCTTATTGTATAAATTAGAATTATTTATTGTATAAAAGTGGGGTCCAAGATGACATTTTTAACCAGCATGTGAACAATCATTGGTAAGTTGGATAATATAGTAAATATTTTTTCCACAGGATAGTTAAGTCAGTCAAGTTGGTGATGCCTGTACATTAACCATTTATGTTTTATTAATAAAATTACAATTAAATTATGTTTTGTATATTTTGTTTCTTAACATACAGTTAGGTGCATACAAATACTATTCTGTACACAAGCCAGTGTATATTAAGATATTAGGTTCTATATATTATACATCAGAATATAATACTAAGTAGAGATTAAGATGGAACTATTTTTTAGAATTGTGCCAAATCATATTGTCGTAGGAATAATATGTAAATCACTGTTTCCCAGGAATCTGCAGATTTCTGACCTTCGTAATCCCCTGCTTATACTAAGAAAGCCTAAGAGAGGTAGAATGTCAACAAAAATTTGAAGTGGAAACAAGTAACTGTAGACTGTATCTATAGCTATTGAAAAGAAACAAAACTTTTATCTATATTTGCTGATCTCAGAATACCTTAAAACAATTTTAAAGCCCATTATTGTATGGTAAAATATTTTTAAGAATACTTGAATCCTCTTCATCAGAGAAATTAAAGTTGATATTTTTTCCTCTCTGGAGGTTGAATTGTATAACATGAGTTAACATTTGCACTAAGCAGAAGACCATAATACACCATATAAGGTTGATGAGAGTAAGATTCCTTTTGAAATGCAGGCTCTGCTGTGCTGTGGATATGGTGTTGCACAGTCCATGTTAAATAAAAGAATTTCATCAGAGTTGAAAAGCCAGGTACCTGACAATCTTGATTTTGGGAGAGGAACTTTTTAAAAAATGTGTGAGAAGATCTAATGATTATTAAATAAAGTTGTGAGATTTTCCTTTGAAAACTTCATATGTAAAAACGTTCTTGAAAATGTTACACATAAAATATATAATCGTTTTAAAGAAACCTTTGTAATTAACCAGAGCTGTGGTCCTTCCAAGGTGGAAAACAAAGCAGTACTAGATAATACAAATTTATGGTGAATTCTTTTTGGAGAGCCAAGTCTACAATTTCCATTTAATAAAACCAGCAAACATAAAATTTGTGTGTTCTCGCAGGTTGACACCTAAGTGTTGAAGAATGTGTAAGTTTTTTTAATTTATCTAAGTTGAATGATAATCTGAATCATATTTAAACTCATTTAGACTGGAAAATTAGGAGTTTGCTATTCTTAAACATTACAAATGTGGCTGGGGGTGCTAAAACACACTTGTAATCTTAACACATGGGAGACTGAGATAGGAGGATCACCACAAGCTCAAGACCAGCCTGAACTCTACACAGGGAGATCCTGCCTCACAAAACAAACCAAAAACAAACATTACAAATGTCTCTCTTGAAATGATTTCTTTTCATTTTATTTTTTTAAGAGCAGGGTAGTTCAGGCAGGCCTGGAACTCATTGTGTAGCCCAGGCTGGCCTCAAACTTCGGTGATCCTCCTGCCTCAGCCTCCAGGGTGCTAGGATTAAGAGGTGTGTGCTACCACGCTCAGCTTTGAAATCTTCCAATTAGAAAAAAACGGATGAAAAAAATTTAAGGCATATGTATAGCATTATTTTAATTTTTAAAATTTCTTCTTAATGTTTGTAGTAGTATGTAATGATTACATTCATTGGGGAGAGTAGGTACATGTTCATAACACATAGTCTCTAATTCTGTTTCCTTATGTATAGCTTAATTTTCATTAAATATTTTTAAAGTCTCATTGTATGACTTGTAAATTTTCTTGTTTACTGAAATTCTTTGGTATTTTAATATTACATTTCCAAGCCACATGTAAATATAATCAAACACCTTCATGGTAGAAGCTTAAAGAAAAGTTACAGGTCATTATATAATAAACTGTGAGGATATTAAAAGATTTAATTTCTATATTAAAGACAGTAGCTTTTGATTTTTCTAGCTTGTGCTGTTCTTATTTATACATGTAATACATGTCATAATTTAATTCCCCCAATGTGTATATAGGGAACTGAATCAATGCATACAATGATGTAGGAATTATTCGCTTTTACAGTTTTATTCACTGTATGGATTTAGATAACACAGTATTAGGACATTTCTCCATTACTAAAATCTTTTTGTGAGTGTTAGTCTGTACCCTGTGTTATACTACTTTTGTGAATGAATTGGTGATAGATGTACCATTAATTTAAGCAGTTGTAGCTGACTGTGGTAATGCATACCTATAAACAAGCCTGGGAAGTTTAAATCCTGTCTAAAATAAAATGCTGTGGCTATAACTCAGAGGTAGTGTACTTGCCATGCATACACAAGGGCCCAGGTTCTGTCACTAGCACTAAAAAATGGAGGGGGGTTTAGAATAGCAACCTCCAGTAGAAATATGTAAGCCTACAAACAGTTCAAAATTATAAAATTTTTCAATAAATATTTTTAGTGCTGAAGATGGAACCTGAGGTCTCATGCATGATGGGGAAGCATTACCATTGAGCTACACCCTCAGAACCCTCTAAATATTTTAGAAACCAGGCATGGTGCCATTCACCTCTCAGCACTTGGAAGGCTGAGGCAGAAGGCTCTCTGGAGTTCAAAGGCTACTTCATTCAAAGTCAGTCTGGACTCCATAGGTGAGACTATGTCCAGCAAAAGATTTTGGGATGAAAATAGATAAAATCCACTTTTAAAAAGATACTCAGAAAGTGATTTGAAATTTACTTATAGAGTATATAATTCTTTTGATTAAAAACTGGCAAAAAGGGAGCCAGGTGAGTTGGTGAACACCTGTCATCCCAGCATTCAGGAGACTGAGGCAGGAGAATTGCTATGATGAGTTCAGTGCCATCCTGGGCTACATAGTTCAGAGCCAGCCTGAACTACGTGATGAGATCCTGTCTCAAAAAACCAAAACCAAACAACTACCCCTCTCCCGCCTCAAGAAAACAACCACAAACTGGCAAAAGTGATAATGTTGAGAAGAAAGACCTTTTAAAACAATTTTTGGTTGGTCCTGGGGGTTGATCTTGGGGCCTTCACACTGAGCTATATTCCCAGCTCATTTTTCTTTGAGATACACTCTTGCTTAAATTGCCCAGGGTGGGCTCAATTTTTTTTTTTTTTTTTAACACTCCTGACTCAGTCTTGAAAATGGTAGGATGACAGGCCTGTACCACCATATAAGGCCTGCCCCTTCACCCTCCCTTCTGGGAGTTGAACCCAGGGCCTTCCCACCAAGCTAGCTCCCCAGCTCTATTTGTATGTTGATTATGGGATGGGATGTCGCCAAAGTGCTAAATTCAAGCTTGGCTCAAACTTAGGATCCTCCTGCCTCAGTCTTCTTTGAGAGTACTGGGATTACAGGTATGTGCTGTCATGTCTGACCTACAGTTTTGCTTTTAGAATTTCTGAACTTTGTTGCTCAAGCTGTGTACTTTAATGTGACATTCTGTGCTTTGCAATGTTCACTTTGAGCCAAGGTAGAAAGTGGGGATGCTCTTTAGTGCACTCAGGCAAAGTTTTTTAAGCAAAGATAATGTAAAAAGTTGGAGTGATGGTTGCTTTAGTTTACAGTCTAGTTGATCAGTGAGGATCAGTTTTATCTGAGGTAAAATATGTATTTAGACTAATTGGCTTAATAATATTTGAGAGTCCATGATTATAATTTATAGGTTTTAACAATTTCACAAATAATTGATTCAAAAATGACCAACATTTTGGTGACTCACATTGACATTCTTGAGTGGTGATCTGTATAAGGATTAATGGTATTCCTTTTGTTTGTTACTCAATGGCCATTCTTTTGAGTAAATATTATTAAAAAACTTTATGTTTGAAAATCACTGGAAAAATTTTAATTGAGGTTGATATGTGTTTTGTGAAAAACATACCAAGGAACAAATGAAGTGTTTAAATAAGAAAACCTGTTATTTTAACTGTAGAACTAATTTAAAATTTTAGAGTCTGCCCCAAATTCTCCAAGAATTGGAAGTCCTTTGATTCCAAAGAAAAATACTGAAACAAGTAGTCTTCAAGCAATGTTTAGAGGTTTGTCTACCAGTTTACCTGACTTGGACTCAGAACCTTGGATAGAAGCAAAAATGAGGCATCATTTGTCCCCAGTGGAATTAAAGGTAAGTCGTTATAAATCAGGTGAAGTGTGATACTCTCTTGGTGGAGTGTAAGGTCATTGACTTTTCTATTTGTCAGATATGCATGCTGGAACTACAGGAGTGTGCCACCATGCCTTGGCTTAGTGTTCATTTTAGTATCCTAAAGACTTGTCTCAAAACTCTTTCTAAAGATGCTAAGTGATTTCTGCAATTTGTCAGGGTATACTGTTGTTGAAGTGGGTTAGTTTTTGACAATACTGTCAATGTACTATTTTGTTTTGTTTTGAGATAGGGTCTTGCTATGTAGTTCAGTCTGGTATTGAACTCACTATGTAGCCCAGACTGGTCTCAAACTCATGGTGATCTTCCTGCCTCAGCCTCCCCAGTGCCAGAATTACAGGTGTGTACCAACATTCCTGGTTATTTTTTTTTTTTGCGGCACCAGGGATTGAACTCACAGCCTCACACCTGCCAGACATGCCCGTAAGCCACTGAGCCAAACTCCCGGCCCTGGTTTTTTGAGGTAGGGTCGCACTGTGTAGCCCAAGTGGACCTTGAACTCACAATGCTCCTCCTCCCTCAGCCTCCTGAGTGCTGGGATTACAGGCATGCACCACTACGCCCAGCCTGATTGTCAGTGTACTTCTTAAAAAATTATCTTTTAATTTTTAGCACTGGGGATTGAATCCAGGGCCTCTTGCATACTAAGCATGTACTGTATGAACTATACTTATAGCTCATTAAAATTATCTTTCTGAAACACTCTATAGAGTGGATATATAGAGTAATTAAATATAACTTTGAATTCTGAAAACATTTTTACCGTATCTTGCTTACAGTTCATAAAATTGAGTTGCCTCACATCTTTTTATCAAATACTTGCTTTTGAAGATTTTAAGGTGAATTTGTTCTTCCCTGGTCTTAAAATTTTAGGGTGATATGCCTTGGTGTACATCTGTTTTTATTCATTGAGCTGAATGCTCATGTTCAAGAGGCTTTTGTTTTTCACTTTCTGGTATTATTATTGTTTGTTCATCTTACAACTGTAGTTCTATAATTGGGGGTTTAAGGTTCTTCTTTGGTATTATAATTATTTCTACCAGTTTTGTTTAACTCTTTTATAGGATGTTAATTGCCCCTTAATATCTGGTGATTTTTTTGGTTGAGTGTTAGTAAATTAGCGTGGGTTTCATTTGTTATTTTTCAATCTGCCCATTCATAGGCCATTTTGCTGAGTGTGTGGGATGGACTTGAACTTCTAATTTTGGGGGCCAAAATAATACTGGCTTAATATTCTCTTACAGTTTGGATGCTAAACAATAGTCACTGAGTGTACAAGCTTGATGTAACTTAGAACAGTTATGTGACATGTTTTAAAAAGTGATAGAAAAGTTTTCATGTATAATACTAATTTCTACCTTTAGGAATCAGTGCCTAAACCTGAAGAGGCATCAAATCAATAGTGTCTTCCAGAAGAAAAATAATAAGAACTTGATTCTCTGTTCGGTCAAGAGATGGAATAAATAGAAGGATGAAAAAACACATTTACCGATTGGTCTGATAATGACAGAGATTATGAAATTGATGACCGGGATTTAAATAGTATTTTGATTGTAACTCCGACAACACCTTATATGAGAAAATTTCCTGGAAATGGAACAGGCTACCACGTGTCTCAGGCAAAGCTTGCATCAGAAGTTGCTAAAGTTACCAATGATGGCTTATGTTACTATGAGGAGGATTGTGGATGGATGGAAGGTGAAAAACATGCAGCCATAAAGGTAATTATTTCTGGCCAACTTCTTTCTACTGGTAGTTTGTTCTGATTATACCTTCTTATATTAAACTAGAGGCCTTATTTTATGAAATTTTGAATATAAATAAATGTTTAATTTGAAAATTTCCCGGAGATGTATTTGATAGTCACAGTTGAGGAACGATTTCAAACGACAGCATAATGAATACTTTAAAAAATAAAACCCTGGCTTTTTTCTGGTAAAAACAGTAACAAGGCCCTTTCTTACATGAAGGAATTAAAAATTGAACTTACTATATACAGACTTAGTTTTCTAGCTCATTCCTTTTGCTTTGTGTTGTTTTGTTTTGAGACAGTGTCTTGCTGTATGGTTCAAGCTGACCTTGAACTCACTGTGTAGCCTAGGTTGAACTCGAACTTGCAGCGATCCTCCTGCTTCAAGCTTCTTAAGTGCTGGGATTGTAGGCATGTGCCACCATGCCTGGCTTATAGTTCTTCCTAACGTGGTTTTAGAAGGGATTCATGTTCATGCCCCCTTCATTATGTCACATTTTAGTCTATGGTACATGCTTTAAACTAGTAGTGATTATGGACAAAGCATAAAAGATTAAATTGATTGCCTCTCTTATCCAGCCATTATTAAGGTACTTCAAATGCGATTTGAACCCATGTTCCAATTTTTTATTTTCTTGCATTTCACTCTAGATCCTGATCTCTGTCCTAGTTACTAAGGTAAAAAATAGTAGTTTACTGATTATCTGCACTTTTCAATTTGAATTACAATGGCAAGGTAAGGATAAAAAGAAATCTTTTTTTGCTATTAAAATTATCAGAAAAGAGCTGGGCGTGGTGGCACACGCCTTTAATCCTAGCACTCAGGAGGCTGAGGTAGGTGGAGCGTTGTGAGTTCGAGGCCAGCTTGGGTTAGGCAGGCGCGAGGTTGTGAATTCAATCCCCGGTGCTGAAAAAAAAAAATTATCAGAAAAGCCCCTAAAGTTAATCATTTGTTTTTCAGATAGAATTATGAGGGAAAGTTATACAACATTATACCGTCTACTAAATAGGAATGTGGTCTTGGTTAGAAAGAGTTACAGTTGTAGAAAGATAAGCTGGCCTGGTAGTGGTTGAATAGAAAGAAGACTGCCTGCCACTGGGCTTCATGTCGTGAAGAAGTATGTTTTCCTTCTTGGCTTCTCATTTCTTCCCAGAATTTCTTTGACTGCTTTCAGTCTCTTAACTTCTCTGACTACTGTCTTTTTTGGAGAACCAGCTGCTATCTTAAGTGATTTAGAGTCTGAACAGTTATCTACCTGTCCTACTGTTGTGGGAAAGGTTTCATGTTTTCTAAACTAAGTTGAAAATGATTCCTGGCATGTACATTCTTAGTTGTGACACTTAGGTTCTATAAATAATATGTGTCTTAAATCCTGTCTGAAATAAATGTAGATAAATTTTACTAATTTAAAATTATAGGTTATTAGGTTAAAATTACAATACCCTCTATTGTCTTTCTTGATCTTACATTATGTTTCATCACAGCATAAGTTACCATCTACCCGTCTGTGTGTTTTATTACTATTCTATGTGAGCAAATGAAAGTAAGATCCATGAGGCAAGGATTTTTTTTGTCTATTTTATTTACTGTTATCTCCACTGCTAAAACAGTTTCGGTCACAAAATATTACTCAATTTATATTTGTTAAAATAATGAATGAATTGTAGATTAAATATGCACTAATCAAGGGAAACTAACCACCATATGCAATATTTTATTTGTAGGAAAATGTTTTCAAGAGTCCCAGATAGCAAGATTTTTGTTTGTTTTTTGAGACAGGGTCTCACTATGTAGTTCAGACTGGCCTTGAACTCATTATGTTGCCCAAGTTCGCCTCAAACTCAAGGTGATCCTCTTGCCTCACCCTCCTGAGAGCTGAGATTACAAGGGTGAACCACCATGCTCAGCTAACTTTCAAGTCAACTTGAAAAACAAGGAATTTGTAGATGATTTTAGACAACAGTAGTTTAAAGCTGTATATTTACTTACTGAGGCAGGTGCTAGCCTTGTCCATTTAACATTAACCAGAAGACAGTAGTAATATTGGCTATGTAACTTTTAAGTATTATGGATAGATTATAGATGTTTTCTTTTCACCTGATTCCTACCTACATTCCTATAGTTAACTCATTCTCCTTGGTTGCCCTTCCCTTCCCCTCCCCCATTCCCAAAGAGAGTCTAGTAATCCATTTAACATGTTCACTTGAGAACTATATTCTAGGGACTGTGCTGGTTCTTGAATACAGAGTGAAAAAAGATAATAAATACGGTTTCTTTGTGCCTGGAACTTATAGATAATTTGGGAACAGACATTAAAACAATATGTACTTTTTTTTTGGTTAGACTTGGTCTCCCTCTGTAGCTTTCAGACTGGTCTAGCTCACCATGTAGCCCACGCTAGCCTTGAACTCGCAGTGGTCCTCCTGTCTCAGCCTCCCAAGTGCAGGGATTAGAGGCATGCACTACCACAGTCAGCATGTACTTACTTATAAATTATAATCATTTTTCTAAGATTAAAAAGCAGATGTTATTGGATTAGATGGTCAGAGAATGTCCCTGAATTGAACTTTGGGGCATGGTTTGGAAATTAGCCATGTGGAGTACAGAAACACTGTTGCAGTAAGAGGGGGTACTAAGTAAGTCTGTCTTAAGAATCAGAAGGGGAGAGTTTGGCATATTCGAGAAACAGAACAGTTTGTCTAATATAAAAAGATAATTATGGATATATTGTAAAAAATAATTAAGGATATACAGTCAGGTCGTCTTAGAATTTGTGGGCCATGTTAAATTGTGTGGAATTTTTAGCCAAAGTGAAGTGCAGGATTATCCATAGTGTAACATGATCTAAATTTTTTCTTAACCCCAACCCCCCAGTTTTTATTTTTGAAACATTACCGGTTGCTGTTGCAGTGAATTGATTGTATGGAAATAAGAGTAGATAGAAGATAGCCTATGAGGAAGCTGACCATCTTATAGAATGGATACTGGTAGTTTAAGGCAGTCTAGTTGCATAGGGTATGTAGAAGTGAGAAGATCCAGACCTGAACCCCAATGAATCTTTATATCAAAGTTGGGTAGGGAAATGTGCCACCACAACTGGCTTCCATTATTTATTAGATTCATCTGTAACTATTGAGAAGTCAGCTGTCTAATAACTATTATTCTTTCTTTGAAAAAACTTTTTTTCCTTTGTTGTATCAGAAACTAAACTCATTCGATTATAAAGGAATAAAAAATATGCCAGATTGATAGGACAGTTTTGGATTTTTGGTCATTACAGAGGTATGTTGAACTGGATCAAAGAGTGAATATAACCTTTCTGTTTCTGGCATGCCCTTATGGCTGAACCTAAATAGATAGCTAATACATGAAAAAACATCTATTTAAAGTCTCTAAACAGCTGCAAGGTAAGTTGTTATTAAAGAAATGAAGTGGAATATTAAAATCAATTTTGGCTTAGAAACTGCTGTGGAAGCTGGGGATTTGAAAAGGTTAGCTTTGCAGAAACAATCTAAAATGGCTGAAAGATAAAAATCCAGCACTAGCCAAAGTTGGGGATTCCAATAGTTTTTTACCCATAAAATTGGTAGCCTAAAGAAATACACTGTTAGTGAAAGAAAACTAAATTTGCTTTCTCATCATTCTGTATGGAACTACAAATGGTTTTGCTGAATATTATAAAGAGCAGAAGAACAACTAGCTGGGTGTGGTGGCACATGCCTGTGATCCCCACACTTGGGAGGCTGAGGTAGGAGGATCGGTGTGAGTTAGAAGCAAGCGCCTGAACTACATAGTGAGTTCAAGTCCATCCTGAAATATACAGTGAGACCCTGTCTCAAAAAAACAAAAACAAAAACAAAAAAGCAAAAACCCAATAAACAAAAAAAAAAAAACCCACTACAAGTTGTAATCACATAACCAAATTCACACTGAAGTAACTACTAGCTGTAAACTCAAAGTGATTGTGGCCTATTAGTCTCTTAGAAACTACCATCAATAAATGTAGGTCCTTTCATCTTTAGACCACAAAGAATGTACTCAATTTGTAAGGAAAATGAACAGCTCACAAAATTAATAATCAGAGAAACAAAATATCATATGCAAGATAAAGAATAACAGTAGAATTTCTGGAAATAAAAGCAGTCATAATTGAAATGAAAATTTAATCAGTTGAAGGAATTAATAGCAAATCAGAGAATTTGAAGACTTCAGAAATTGAGAAATTAGTACAGAGAGGCAGATAGAATATATGAAAAGGGTGCACAGAATTCTGTAGTCTTTGCTTTAATGTTTGATGATTCAAATCAGTTGTGTAATTTTAGCTTCAAGTGGATTTTATTTATAAAGCCTTTTATTAAAAAAAAAAGCAATAAACCCACATTATAGAACAAACAAGAAGGTTACAAAATATACATGTAGTAAGAGTTCCGAAAGGAAAAGCAAAAGATAATGGGGCAGAGTCAGTATTTTAAGAGGTAATGATTAAGGCCTTTTCAGAACTGAGGAGAGGTCCAGAGATATCAGAGTTTAGCAACAAAAAAAAAGTTTTTTCAAAGAAAGAATAATGGTTATTAGACAGCTGACTTCTCAATAGTTACCGATGAATCTAATAAATGATGGAAGCCAGTTGTGGTGGCACATGCCTATGATCCCAGCACTTCGGAGGCTGAGGCAGAAAGACCTCCACAAATTTTGAGGCAAGCCTGGGCTACCTCGTGAGTTCAAGGCCGCTGTCTAAAAAGTCCCAAAAAACAATAACAACAGAAAAAATGGACTGATAGCTTTAATATGTCAGGAGAAAATAACTATAAACGTAAGATTATATGCTTTTCAAAAATAGTGTTTTAGAAAGTCAAATAAGAGAAATTGTCCCTCATAGAGGCTCATTGAAGGAGGTGTGAAAGATAGACTAAAAACCACTCCACCTACTGGAGATACAGAAAGACTATGGAACAAAACAAGATAAACAAGTGAATAAAGCTAAACGAGTATTATGAAAGTCTTACAGGTTAATGCTAGAGTATTAACACATTGAGCAGTAAATCTAGTATTTAAATATGTTTTGCAGCTGGAAATGATATCAATGTTAAAGGTATTAAAGATTTTATATTGCAGTTTAAATATTTAAAAAATTAGAGGATATAACCTTGAATTAGTAGAGAAGGGAGCTCATGGAATAAGGAAAAATTAAGAGTGAAGGGATGTAGCTCAGCAGTAGAGTGCTTGCTTAGCATTTGTGAGGCCCTGGGTTCAGTCCCTCACACTGGAAGAAAAAGAGAACAAAAAACAGGTCAGAAGATGAGAAAGAGGGCATACAGTACAAAAATAAGACGTATATTTAAACTCAAATATTTAACCTTTTTTTTTTTTTTTTGTGGCACCGGGGATTGAACTCACAACCCCGCGCCTGCCAAGCAGGCGCTTAAGCCACTGAGCCAACCTCCCAGCCCTATTTTTTTGAGGCAGGGTCGCACTATGTAGCTCAGGCTGATCTTGTGCTCGCGTTGTAGTCCAAGCTGGCCTTGAACTAACAACGCTCCTCCTACCTCAGCCTCCCGAGTGCTGGGATTAAAGGTGTGCGCCACCACGCCCGGCTCAAATATTTAACTTTCTAAAGTAGTTCATCGAACTGTTTGTTAGGTATATTATTATTTATATTTGATACATTGAAAAGCAGAAGGTTGAAAACGAAAGTATATGCTATAAGATTTACCAGCCAATTCCATCCAATAGATTCATCAGAGTCCCGTCAAATCCCAGCTGGCTTTGCAGCAGTTGACAAGCTGATGTAAAATTGTAGAGTGGTAAGCAACAATAACAGCCTTTCCAAGATTTGGAATCCAGACGCTGGAAAATCACAACTTGGGGAAGAAAAAAAGAGAAGTCGATCCTGGGAACCAGGAGAGACCTGACAGGAAAATTAAAGCTACAGAGAAATTGAAGAGACAGAAACCCAACCTGGAGAAGGGAAGAGGCAGTGTGCACTTTGTCCCTGGCTCCTAGCTTGTGGGAAAGAGAAACCGAAGTTACAGACACAGAGTGAATGCTGTAAACCCCAGGGCTTCCAGGGAGAAATGCAGTGGCCGACTGACTGGGACTGGCAAGTGCGGTGATCTGCGGGGATAGCACAGGATTCTGCTCCCCTGCAATCACTCGACTCGGCAGGCAACAGCTGGTGAGTGACTCCAATACAAGCAAATGGTTGATTGTTTAAACCTGGGACTCACAACAGCCACACAGCTTCATTCAGGGCTCACAGTGAGAGCCACAGAGGCAACTGCGGTCAGGGACTGTGCTGGAAAGAGAACCCCTGAGAGGTTTGATCTAAAGGACACGGGCCCCACTTCCTCAGCCAGAAGCCAGGCCCAGCCTAGTTGGTCTGGATTTTGAAAGTTGTGGTAGTAGTGTCCTCCTCTTTACTCCCATCCCACTTCCTGCTGGTGTCTGCATCCAGAACAGATAGTGATTTGAATGTGTTCTTTATCTGCTAGCGTGAACTGGGGCACATCTTGACGTGGACACTGCTCTGAAACTACATCCTGAAAGAAAACCACACATTCAAAATTAGGGAGTCTTTTTTCTGTGAATGTATGTGTGTTTCTTTCCTTCTTCATTAGTTTATTGAGGTTCTGAGACTTGTCCTTTGTTGTTCTTCCTTTTATCTTTTTTCTTTTGTTACCTCTTTTTAATTTTTCTGTCTTTGATCTAATTTTTATTCTCCTATGATTTCCTTTCTCCAGTTTTTCTTTTCTATTTATCATGAGTTTTTTCTGTTATTTATCTTTATTTAATTCTTTTGTTGTTGTTTTTTGAGGCAGGGTCTTGCCATGTAGTTCAGGCAGGTCTTGAACTCACTATGTACCTTTGGCTGGCCTCAAACTCACAGTGACACTTCTGCTTCAACACAGAGTGCTCAGATTACAGCTGTGTGCCATCACACTTGGTGACCTTTGTCTAATTCTGTAAACATCTTTCTGTATTCCAGTAGGATCCTTTGACCCACTTCTCTTTCCTCCTCATATACTCCAAGGTTTCAAAATTTTCTTCTTGCATTCCTTCATGAGCAACCTCTTATATCTTTTTTTTTTTTTTTGGTGGCACCGGGGATTGAGCTCACAACCTCGCGCCTGTCAAGCAGGAGCTTAAGCCACTGAGCCAGACTCCCGGCCCCAGCTTTTTGAGGCAGGGTCGCACTATGTAGTTCAGACTGGCCTTGTGCTCATGTTGTAGCCCAAGCCAGTCTCAAACAACACTCTTCCTACCTCAGCCTCCTGAGTGCTGGGATTAAAGGCATACGCCACCCCACCCGGCTAACCCCCTATATCTTTAATAGTAAACCTTTGTTGATCTTTGGATAACTGAATCTGTAAAATTAGTGTTGAATTCATTACTATCATTAGCAGAGATACATAATATTTTTAGTAAATATTATCTGTGTGTCAATACTTGGATTGTCTTGACTCTTACACTATAATTGTGCATTTCTTTGCTAGGCTCAAGGGTGGGTACATAATTGGTTTTTGTGGTATGCTAATAGCCAGTTTGTCTTGGATGATACTGCTGTAGCTGGTTTGCTTTATGTTAATGAGGTCACATAATTGTCATCTTTAATGGGACTCAGGTTACCTTTGTGGCATTAACAAACCCAGAGAGCTGGGTGTTGGATCAACTGTATGGTATCCTCTCCAAATGAACTGTGAGGTGGTCGGATCTTGGGGCAGAGGCATAGGACTGTAGTTAGGCACACCTAAAGTACATAACTGAAAAGTGACTCAAAAGAGACCTATTTACTACCAACAAAGTCTTTGTAGTGTAAGTATCCACAAATCTCATCACAAAGTGAAACAAAACAATAAAAATAATAGAAACATGAGACAACAGGCCAACAAAGTTCATGCCAAAACTTCTGTTTCACCTAAAGTCAGTTGAGGGTGGACCGAGGTAGGGAGAATATGACAAGCCACTCACCCAGATTGCTCAAGAGGATAATAGAAGAGGTTAGAAAACAGATCAAAGAGAGGTTGTCAGTGAAATCACAAAAGATATAACTAAACAGATAAAGTAATAATCACAGTGGTTTGAGGAGCTTTCTGAAGATACTAAAACAAAGTTAACTGAGCTAAATAAAATGATGCAAACCCTCAGTGACCAGTTTAGCAAAGTATATGAAAAGGTTTCAGCC
Organism: Dasyprocta punctata; assembly: GCA_004363535.1. Taxonomy (NCBI): domain Eukaryota; kingdom Metazoa; phylum Chordata; class Mammalia; order Rodentia; family Dasyproctidae; genus Dasyprocta; species Dasyprocta punctata. Next base: position 28,682 of record RJWM01009083.1, read on the forward strand.
AGAAATCTAGGGGATTAGCTGTTGTATTGAATGTATGGACAACAGGAGTGACCAAGTGAGGGACAGAAATTCTGAGCTAGAAGACATTAATGCCTTTAAAGACCAGCTGCTCAAAGACATCTTAACACATTCCTGCCAGCTTTGACCACCAGTGGTACACATATGATTGTCCCATTGATATAAAATGATCACTTTTATTAGTCTTTTTTTTTTTTTTTTGGTGGCGCTGGGGATTGAACTCACAACCTCACACCTGCCAGACAGGCGCTTAAGCCACTGAGCCAAACTCCCAGCCCACTTTTATTAGTCTTTTTGCAAAAAAAAACAAAAACAAACAAACTAGTAAGTCAGTAAAACAAATATAGTTGCTTCAATTTAAATAATCACTCCCCATACATAAGCATTAATACTATTCATGCCAATGAAATTATCACAATAACAAAGTTATTTCATTAAATTTAAAAAATTTGTATTTCTGAAGTTGATAATTCTTCAGATTTTAACATGAAAATGTTACAAGCACCACATTGCTGGTGTATATAATATGTGTTTGCAACTGCTATAGCACAAATTAGCTCTATTACAATTTATACCATTTTAATTTTTTCATTAAGGAACTGTAATCAAATGGAAAATGATCTGTTAAATCAATTCCTATCTTTGCATTATTGCAATCAAAGACCCTATCAGAAGTGGTACAAGCCACCCAATGGGACAATCATTTATGTATCACTGGTGGGAACGATGGTATTCAAATCAGAGCCATCTAGCTGTGAGATCGATGAATTACAGCCCTGTCTTGAATCTGTTAAAAGCAAAGAGAACATGTAAATAGAACATCTAGATGATATAAGACTGCTATACAAGTAACTACAATAGGTGAAAAGTCAGAAGATAGCACAAATGGCATAAAATCTTGTTCACAGAAGTAATGACAGAAAATTTCCTAAATACAGTGAGAAAAACAAACATACAGATAATTGAGGCATATAAATCCCAAATAGCCACAACCAAAAGAGAAACTTCTGCCACACAGTAAAGTATTAGAAGTCTATCACATGGGCAGAAATCTTAAAAGCTGTCAGAAACAAGCAGTGAATATAAAGGTAAACCCATCAGAATTTACAACCAACTTTCAACACAAACCTTAAAGGACAGGAGGGCTTGTATTGAAGTGTTCCAAGTCCTAACAACTTCAAACTCCAACTTTATATAATCCTGCAAAATTTCAAAAGTGATGGAGAAACAAAGTTTTTACATGACAAAGAGCACCTCAGGAAATTCATGACCACCAAACCAATTGACAAAAAATTCCCAAAAACATACTAGAAAGAGACAATGAAGCCAGCAATGGCAATAAATCAAATAGAATGAATACATTTCGCAAAATGTGTGCAAAAGTAAATCAACAATAAGACGATTATGTAGTGGCAGCAATAATTCAGTACATTTCAGTAAGAATTCTCAATATGAATGGTCTTAACTCCTGTATCAAAAGACACAGATTGGCAGAAAGGATCTGGAAATAAAACTTAACTATCTACAGTACATAAGAAGTACATGTATTTGTTTATTTAGAAACATTTAATTCAAAAAGGAATTCACAGGTTAAAAAATCAAAGGATGGAAAACAATATTCCATGTTATGGGAACCCAGAATAAAGCAAGAGCAGCTATCCTAATTTCAGACAACTTGGATTTCAATCCAAGACTGATCACAAGAAAGAAAAGTCACTACATATAGATTATGGGAACAATTCAACAGGAAGAGATAACAATTATAAATATATACACACCAAACACTGGTGAACTCAGCTTCATAAAATAAGTGCTACTGGACATGAAAAATAAGATAAACACCAATACAATTGTAATGGGAGACATTTATACCCCGCTGTCACAAATAGATCATTTAGACCAAAAAAAAAAAAAAAAAAAGTTGAATCAAACCTCTTTTTTTTTTTTACATTCCAGTAATTTATCTGTTGCATTTGTGATCTGCCCACATTTATCAGCTAGTTTCTGCTTTTGCAAACTTAGTATATGTTTCCACAAATAGAGTATTGGGAATACTGCACATATAATAAGTTTTGTATGTATAACAGACAAGGTCACCAGAGCACTGGATTTTAATTCATTAATAAATAAATGGACTTCAAAACTGATTTCTGGCTAATGTTTTACTGATAGTGTACTAGACGCTGACTAATTATAGGAGCATATTAATGAACTTTACCTATGTAATACTAGCATACTGTCGTTACCATTGAAGATCAATATTTAATTTAACTCCAAAAATATACATGACACATAAGACTTGAACAATTCTTTTTCTCACCAGGATAACTCTTCATGTCATTGACTTTTACACTTTTTCCAAAAATACCTGCCAGGGGTTCTGTGTCAGTCTCCACAGAACCAAAACAGATTTCAAAATACGTTATAAGGTGAACATTACCACATGTACCTGTGCTGTACTATGTTAAATTATCATTGTTATTATAGAAAATAGTTTAAAACAACGTCTGGATTTCAGAATCACAAAACCTTAAAACTAGAAGGTCTATTATCAACCACATAAACCTCATTATGTTGAGGCTTAGAACATATAGCCACTTAGCCGGATGTGGTGGTGCACGCCTTTAATTCCAGCAGTCGGGAGGCTGAGGTAGGCAGAGCATTGTGATTTTGAGGCCGGCTTGGGCTACAAGGTGAGCACAAGGCCGGGCTGAGCTACATAGTGCGACCCTGCCTTGAAAAACTAGAGCCAGGAGTTTGGCTCAGTGGCTTAAGCGCCTCTCTGGCAGGCGCGAGGTTGTGAGTTTGATCCCCAGTGCCGCAAAAAAAAATAAATAAATAAATAAAAATAAATAAATAGTGACTTGAAGACAACAGGTGAAGATAATGATAAAATTGATGTACAACCTACAGTTTAGTTCACCAGTGTTTTTCAATACATTGTGATGTCTTGCACAAACTGAAGTCAACCTACGATTTCTTTCAAGCATATACTGAGACTATGCTCTCTCTGTGGGTATATACCTAGTTGTTTTGTATAGGTCTGGTTGCTCATCGTCCCCAGAGCCAGAGTTATATGAAGTGAAAATTCTATGATCAGTCCAGGATTATTTGATGTCTTTGATAATATTATGTAGGTACAAATCTAATATGAATCGGTGGACTACGAGAATAATACATTTTGTAGAGAATGAAAAAGTATCTGTGAACTCTCCTTAGGTTGTAGACTCTGCACCTGGAGAAAATTAGGCAGGTAATTTTCAGTAGCACCAGCATTGAGACTGGATTCCCTTTGGTTTGAATTTTTATGTGATTTGAACTTTTTCCTGGATTTTTCAGTTTATTTTTTGTCTTATTTTAAAGAGAGTAAGACCAAATAAAACAAAACAATAAAGGTAATCAGAACAGAACAATGAAAGTGCTACAGGACCTTGTTATCTTCAAAATTGCAGCCCATGCCATCAGACATAATAAAATTGAACAATGGAACATTGAATAAAAATGGAACAACACAACAGTATTGGAGTTCAAAATAAGACAGAGGGAAATCCCCCATATTTGCTATATTGCATATTGTTATCCTCTTAACAGATGCTCAGACTACCAGCCTTAGGCCTGCAAAGTCAATCAAACAATACAAGTATTAAGTTGTTTTGGTACCTCAGTTGCTGTCAATTCAGCCTATCCTCCAAATCAGCCCATTGCTCATGGGGGTGCGGGGGGTGGTTTTGTTTCCCAGGAAGGGAGAATTGGCTTCTTGTTACTCCTCCCATACCCAGCATCTGAATCAAACCATTGAACAAAAGACTTAATGATATCTACAGTGTCCCACCCAACAGAATACATATTCTTCTTAGCAGCTTATGAGTCTTTATTCAAAATAGACCACAAAATAGCCCATAAAGCATACCTAAGTAAACACAAAAGAATTGAAATTATCCCATGCATATCATCAGATTATAGTGTAATGAAACTAGAAATCAGTGGCAAAAAAAAAAAGTTCCACAAATACATGGAAATTAATACTCATTTGAATAATCAGTCTCAGAAAAAATTCAGGAAGAAATTAGACAGTTAGTATGATCAAATGATAATGAGAGTAAAATGTACTGGAACCTATAGGTAACAATGGAAATAGTCCTAAGAGTGAAGTTTATAGCAGTGAATGCCTACATTAAAGAAAAAGGGCAAGTTCAAATAAATAATTTGGTGTACCTTAAGGACCTAGAAAATCAAGAACAGTCCATCTCCAAATCTAGCACAAGAAAAAAATTACAAAGATTAGAGTAGAAATTGATGAAATTGACACTAAAAAAATAACAATGAATCAGAGTTGGTTCTTTGATTGAATAAACAAAATAGACAAACTGTTAGCCAGTCTTAACAAAGCAAGAAAAAACTATAGCTCAGCAGCACAGTGCCTGCCTGGCAAGTAAGTGGTTGTGAGTTCAATCCCCAGTACCAAAAAAAGGGAAGAAAACCTCAAACCCATGCAATTAGAAATGAAAAAGATAAAATGACAGCTGATTATTTTGAAATCCAGATCATTGGGAACTAGGAGAATCTGTACTCTAATAAAATGGAAAATTTACAAGAAATGTAAAAGCTCTTAGATGTATATGAACTACCAAAGGTGAACCAAGAAGATATAAAAAGCCTTAATAGTCCAATATCAGTCGGTGCAATTGAAGAAGTACTGAAAAAACTATTAAGCCCAAGTGCCAAGGGGTTCACTGTCAAATTCTGCAACAGCTTTTGAGATGTAACACCAATACCAAGCTCATTAGTGAAATAAGAAAGATAGCAATATTCCTAAAATCATTCCTCAAAGTAGGCATTACTCTGATTCCACAACTAGAAAAGGACCCAACCAAAAAGAACTACAGGCCAGTCTCTTTAATGAACAAAGATGCAAAAAGTCCTCAAGATTCTGGCAAACAGTGTAACAAATTATCAAAAAGATTGTATATCATAATTAAGTAGGATTCAATGCTGGGATGGTTCAACATATGCTAATCAATAAATGTATACCACATAAACAGAAGGACAGAAATCATGTGATCATCTCGATGCAGAAAAAGCATTAGACAAAGTCCTACACTCATTTATTTTATCTTACTTTATTTATTTTTTTTGTGGCACCAGGGATTGAACTTAAAACCTCACACCTGCTAGACAGGTGCTTAAGCCACTGAGCCAAACTCCCAGCCCTGGTTTTTTGAGGCAGGGTCACACTGTGTAGCTCAGGTCGGCCTTGTGCTGACGTTGTAGCCCAAGCTGGCCTCGAACTCAACGCTCCACCTACCTCAGCCTCCCGAGTGCTGGGATTAAAGACGTGCGCCACCACGCTCGGCTCCTACACTCATTTATGATAATAGGTATAGAAAGTACCTCAATCTGATTATAGTCATCTATGACAAACTGTCACCATATTAAATAGAGAAAAGCTGAACACTCGCTCTAAGATCGGGAACAAGAAAAGGATGTCTGCTGTCAGTCCTGTTCAACATAGTCCTTGAAACAGCCTGGGTAGTCAAACAGGAGAAAGCAATAAAAGGGTATGTATAGGTAAGGAAGATAAATTACCGTTATTTGCAGATGACATGATTCTCTACATAAAAGGCCACAAATACTGCACCAAAGGAATACTAGAATTAAAACCAAATTCAGTAGTACAGCAGCATACAAAGTCAATGCTGAAAAATCTAGCATTCAGGTACACCAACAGTTAACTCAGAATTAGTGCCTTTCACAGCATCAAGTAAAAAATATGTGGGAATTAACTTGATGAAGTGAAAACCTCTACAGTGAAAACTATAGTACTATGAAAAAGGAGTTAGAAGAGGATATTAGAATATGGAAAGATGTCCCCCCTGTTCCTTGTTAGGCAGAACTAGTATAGCCAGAATGGAATGGCCAAAGTTGCAAAACTGTTAAACAGATTCAGCTCAATCCCAATCGAAATACTAGTAGCATTCTTTACAAAACTAGAGAAAACATACTTAAAATTTCATATGAAACTGGAAGAGACCTAGAATAGTAAAGCAGTTCTGGGCAGGAAGGGCAAGGCAGGCAGCATCACAATTCTTGGCTACAAAGCTACTGTGATAAAAGCAGCATGATATTAGCAAACACGCACACATGTATGTGTACTTGTGGATGGAACAAAGTAGAGCAATGGTGGTGAACCTGTGGCACATGGGCTGCAGTGGGCCTGGTGAACCCTGTCCACACATGAGCCAAATTGCCCAGCAGCACCCTGCAGCCAGGCATTAGATGACTGCAATAAAAGCACACCAAATGCAAACATTTACCTCACAATAAGAAGCTGTATCATTCAAACCTCTGTTATTATAATTTTAAGACAAATGATGTCAATGTATGTATTGTTTTGTTCAAAACTAAAACTCAAGTATTTGGGTTTAATTCTCTTGTTGGCACTTTATGATAAGTGGGTTTTAGGTTACAGTTTGGGCACTCAATCTCTAAAAGGTTTGCCATCACTGGAAAGAGGGTGTGGAAACAACTCTGGGAACACCCAGCTACCTTGTAGACAAACGTGGCAAATACTTTCAGTGGAAGAAAGATAGTGTTTTTAAGATATAATGCTGGGAAAACTGGCTACCCACTCACAGAAGATTGAACTTAGATCAGTAGCTCTCACCATGTGCTGAACTAAAAATTGTTCAAAGATCTAAACATTAAAGCAAAAGCACTTAAGACAGAATAAGTGAAATAATCAAAACTCTTGAAGACATAGGTGTAGGTAAAGACTTTGTGAACAGAACCCCAGTTGCAGAAGAAATAATACCAAGAGCCAATGAACAGGATCATGTCAATTTTAAAGTTTTACAAAGCAAAGGAAACTATCAACAGGGTAAAGAGAGAACCTACAGAATGGGCAAAAGTTTTTTTCCAGGTACTCATCAGACAAAGGAGTAATACCTTTATTATTTATTTTTTTATTTTTTATTTGTTGCATTACCGGGGATCAAACTCACAACCTTTCACTTGCCAGGCAGGCGATTAAGCCATTGAGCCAAACTCCTGACCCTAAAGGAGGAGTATCTAAAGTACATATATAAAACTAAAAAAGAATCACACTCCCCCCTCCAGTTTAAAACCCCAACTAAAAATGGGCATTTTCAATGAATAGACACCTCTAGGAAAATGTACATATGGTCAATAAATATGAAAAACTGTTCAATATCACTGACCATTCAAGAAAAGCAGCACTGAAATTCCACCTTATTCCATAAAGAATGACTGTCTTCAAAAAAGCAAACTACAAATGCTGGAGAGGCTGTGGGGAAAAGGCAACCCTTCGTTGTTGGTAGGAGTGTAAACTGTGCAACCACTACAGAAATAAGTGTGGACATTCCTCAAGAGACTGAAAATGGAAATTCCATTTTCCCTACTCATTCACCTTCCTGAAAGAGTTAAAGACATTGTGTTAACAGTGACACATACATACCCATGCTTGTAGCAGCACAAATTATAGTAGCTAAATCTTGGCAGTAGCCTATGCATCTATCACCAGATGAGTGAATAAAGAAATATAAATGGGTTTTGGGTACTGTTATGGTTGATACATTGTGTCAACTTGAGAAGTTTAGAAGTTTAACTGAAAGACTCAGCAGGGAGCCAGGGTTCCTTCTTTGTAAATCTCCTCATGTTATGCAAGAGGGCACAGTGATTTTTTGAATGCTACACCCACCCTGGAGGGTAGGGTGGCTTGTATACAGTATAAAGGAGAAGAGGCTTCCCCTTGCCCCTTTTTCTCTGGCTGCTTTTTGCTTTGGCTGCTGCCTTGAAGTGTTGCCCCTGTGCCATGCCACCCTGCCCTGGAGCCAGCTGATTATGGACTGAAACCTCCAAAAACTGTAAGCTAAATAAACCTTTCATTCCCTAATTTTGGGTGTCAGGTGTTTTGTCTCAGCAATGAGAGAAAAGTAAAACTAACCAAGACAGGTACTAAGTCTCTAGAAGGTTCACCATCACTGGAATAGAAAATGCAGAAACAACTCCAGGAACACCCAGCACAATGGAGTATTATACTCTCTCAAAAGTTAAGTCTGATTCATTTGTAGGAAAATAGGTGAACCTTGAATCTTTACTGTTAAGTGAACTTAATTAGACACACAAACTTAAATATAGTATGGTTTCTCTTAATATAAGAAACCCAAAATATAAAGTACAAAATAAAAGACAATAGGAAAAAGACAAAAAATTATACTCCAGGATGACCAGCATATCTAAAAGTGTACCTTGAGTCTAATGTGTTTTATGTGTTTTCTGGTTCTTAATCTGTGCATATTACAACTAACTTGATAAAGACAAATCTTATGCAAGCAAAAAGAATAAAGGAAAAAAATTTAAATGGGGGTGGAGAGGAAGCAGGAAAAACTTGAGATGTGTTATGAACTTGTACCAATTCTCCACAATGAAAGTCATCATTATATAATGCAGATATGTACCAATAATTTTTTAAGATTAAAATACTTTTTTTAAAAAGAACAAACTAGGAGGACTCATGCTTTCTGTTTTGCAAAAGCTATAGCAATCAAGCCAGCATACCACCATAAGGGCAGGCACATACATCAATGAAATATGTCCATGAGTCTGTCTTCAACTGATTTTCAGTAATGTTGCCTCAGCCATTCAGTGGGGAAGGAACAATTTCAGTCAGTGATAACTGAGTCAACCATTGGATATCCATATGCAGAATGATGAAGCTAGACCCCTTCCTACCTTACATCATATTTAAAAAAAACATAATAAATTAAATGGCTAAACATAAGAGCAAAACTTATAAAAATTACTTATTGTTTTGTTTGTATTGTTCTATGGATTGAAACCAGGACTTTGCATATGTTAAGCACAAATCTCCAGTACCATAAACATCTTTCTCAAAGGAGCAAAGGCAATATAGTGAATAAAAGATAGTATTTCAATAAATGATGTTAGAGCAGTTGAACATTCACATGCATAATCTAAAGACAGACATCCTTCATAAAAACTAACTCAAGTGTATTATATACTGTTATGGTTTGTGTCTAGATGTTCCCCCAAAGGCTCATGTGTCGTGGGGGTGGTCTCCTAGAATTCATGATCGATTCCTGATCCAATACTGGGATTAAGGGTATGAGTGCACCTGCCTTAGAGCAGGTGGCTTGCATACAATATAAGGGACAGAAAGAGGCTTATCTCTCTCTTGTAGCTTTTGCTGTCTTCCACTGCTATGAACTGTTGCATCTCTGCCATGTGCCACCTGCCTTGGAGCCAGCTGATTATGGACTGAAGCCTCCACAAACTGTGAGCTAAATAAACCTTTCCTCCCTTAACTTTGGGTGCCAGGTATTTTGTCTCAGCAATGAGAGAAAAGTAAGACAGAATTTGGTACTAGAGAAGTGGGATCATTGCTGTGACATTACCTGACTGTGTTTCAGGAGCCTCCGGAAATGGCTTGTGAGAAGAGATAGAAAAAGTTTGGAGATGCCAAAAATAGAGCTGGAATGCCTTAGTCTGTTCTGTATGGGAGGTTCTGGTCAGAGCTCAGAAGGTTGGTAGAGATCCTGCCAGTAAAGATCAAAGCTTAGGAGGTTTCTACTGGGAAGAAGGACTGCACTGGCTGTTGGACTCCAGACAGTGTGTGTTATGGCTCAGCACAAGGTTTGTCTGCATTTTGCCTGTGTCTAGAGACTTTGCCCGAGATTGAGATTAAGAGCATCAGACTAATCTGGCAGAAGATATTTCAAGGCAGTCTAATGTCAAGGCAGTGGTATAGCTACTGTTGGAGGCTTTTAGACAGATTTCTGTTGAGAATCAAGAGGGAACAGGCCAGAAGGTTGATTTAATACATTGTGAGTTTGGCTAGAAAGAAGGCTCCAGTAAAGCTGTGAACTGTAAAGATAAAGCAGAGGCAATCTCAACTGCTGAGTAGGAACAGGATAATACAAAAAATGGCCTGAGCACATCACAGGAAACAGCAAGACTATCTTTTGCAGCCTCAGATTTGCCAAAGGGAAAGACTTTGGTTTGAGAAGAATGCCTCAGAGCACCATGTTCTAGAATGGTGGCAGCATAGAAAATGTGTTCCTCAGAATTGGATTCAGAGTGCCCAGAAATCCAGGCACTTGATCCCTATATCCAAGAGAGATGGAAGCATGGCTACTGCTGCAGCTGGCAGCAGACCTTGGCATCATCCACGTGGTGCTGGGTTTAGGCACATGTAGAATGGAAGAGCTGTTGGTTCAAGAAGTCTTCTATCTAGATCTCAGAAGTCCTGAGAGCTCAGACAGTGTGCTCCTAAGAGGGTAGTGTGTGAAGTTATGAGTGCGAAGCCAAAGGTGCAGTGGAGGTGCAGAAGTTTGAAAAAGCCAGGAATGTAGATCATCTTTTGCACAGATTGCCTGGGATGCTGCACATGCAACTATAGGACTTAATGTTTGCCCTGCTGGGGTTTGGACTTGCTTTCATTCCATTTCTGTGTATCCCCCTACTTGTATCTTTTGGAATGGCAATGTGTATCTTGAGCCATTGAATCCTAGAAGTGTTTAATTTTCTTTTCATTTATACAGAGGCTCACAGCTAAGAGTTTGCCTTAAATCTTGGAGAAGAGTTGGGACTTGAACTTTTCAGCAATGCTGAAACTGTTAGGATTTTGGCAACTCTTAGAGATGGATTAAATGCCTTTTTGTGTAAAGAAGTATACATGAGTCTTTGGGGCCAGGGGAGTCGGGCAGAATGTTATGTTTCGTGTCTTGATGTTCCCCCAAATCCTCATGCAGTCATGTGGTGAGGTGGGAGGCTTCTGGAGTTTGTGATTGATTTGTGGTTCAATGCTGGGATTAAGGATGTAAGTGCTGCACCTGCCCTAGGGCGGGTGGCCTGCATACAATATAAAAGAAAGAGGTTTGCCTGTCTGTTCTCTCATTGCTTTGTTGTCTTCTGCTCCCATGAACTGGTATACCTCTGCTGTGCACCCTGCCTTGAAGCCAGCTGATTATGGACTGAAACCTCTACAAACTGTGAGCTAAATAAATCTTTGCTTAATTTTGGGTGTCTAGTATTTTGTCTCAGCCAAGAGAAAAATAACTAAGACATATACCTAACTGTAAAATGTATAAATTTCTAGAAGATAATCTAAGAAAATGTAGATGACCTTGGGCTTGGCATAATGTTTTAGATACAACAGCAAAGCATCGTCTTTGAAATAATTGTTAGAGTGGACTTGAAGAAATTTAAAACATCTCCTTTTGAAAGACACTTAGCAAGAAAATCAAGCCAAAAAATAAGAGAAAATGTTTGTCAGAAACAAATTCAGCTGGGAATGGCAGCTCACTCCTGTAATCCCAGCACTTGGGAGGCTGAGGCAGTAGAATCACCATGAGTTCAAGGCTGGCCTGGGCTACATAGACCTTGTCTCAAAAAAAGAAAAACGTTCAAAAAAGACTGTTAGCAAAAATATTCAAAGACAACTTGATATACAGCAATTAGAAAACAGTCTGATTAAAGCTGATCAAAAGACCCAAACAGACAGTTGATCAAGGAAGAGCAATGAATTCTAATGAATGGATGCTCAACATCATATTATCATCAGAGAGTTACAAATCCAAATATCAGCGAAATACCACATTTTTTCGGATAGGCACCATCCAAAATAATGACGGCAGCAAATGTAAGCAATGGAAGCAGCATATGGAAGTTTAGGAACTCTCATTCATTGCTGGTGAGAATACCAAAATAATACAACCATTTTGGAAGGTACTGTGACAGTTTCTTACAAAATTAAAAATTCTCTTAACTAAATGTCTTAGTTACTTTCTCATTACTTGAACAAAATACTCGACACCGATAAGTTGAGGAAAGAATGGATTATTTTGACTCATAGTTTGTAGAGATTTCAGTTCATAGTTGGCTTGTTCCAAGGCAGGTTGGCATGTCAAAGGAGCATCACGGAGGAGATGCAAGGCAGGCAGAAAAAGCAAGCCTCCCTTTCCCTTTTATGTCATCCGGGCTATAAGACTTTTGGATAGTACCACCCCTATGCAGGTGGGGTTTCCTGTTACCCATACCCTGAACTGTGCTGAGCCAGTTAGTGGACTAATCCACTACTACGCCCCCTTAATCCTAACATCATACACTCTAGATTCAGCTGCCTCTGTAATGCTCCATCTGTCTACACATGATGCTTTGTGAGCACATCTATATGCAGTGGACCCATGACATACGAACTCAGTTTGTTTTTGAGGGCTGATTGTAACTCAAGTTGTATGTAAGTCAAGGCTTTTTCCCATGAGATAATGAAGTACCTGTAATGTGTTTCGAACCTCCTGATAAACCCTTTAAGTAACCTTTTAACAATAAAAAGGATTATATGGTGTGCATAATTTACCAGAAATACTAATAATTTTCCTAGTTGTAAAATGTGCCTAGTATTCATCGAAAACTTTTAAAATGTGCCGGTTTATGAGAAACAACACTTTCATGCTGTATTCACCATTCAAGTTGACATCTTTGGCTTGCAGGAAGGAAGAATGAAGTCAAAGATGATCATTGTTTGGAAGGGGAGTTCCTTTCCATAAAAAGATCAGGAATCTGGTGTCCTTTCTCTCCTTGGGGGAGTCTGTAGCCCACTAGGAGCTACTTCTGGCTCATTAGGTCTCAGTCTGGTTTTTGTTTGGTACTGGGGATCGAACTCACAACCCCACACTTGCCAGGCAGGCACTTACATTGCTGAGCTAAACCCCTGGCCTAGGTCTGTCTGTTTCTTTAACCCTTTAACACTGTTCTGCAGTATGACATGACATGATTGGCTTTTTTCTGCTTGGGTGGATCTTCTCTACAAATGTTTATAGCTCTGTCCATTGTTTCAGCATTTCCTTAATTTTAGAAGAAGCATTTTGCTGCGTGGTTGTTGACTCTACCTCTCCTCTTCAGAAAGCTCCACAGCTGCGATTCTCTGTTGCTCAGCCAGAAGTCGCTGAAGTTCCTCTGTAGATAATTCCTCAGACTGTTCCTCCACCAGTTACTCATCATAACCACTGTCTACCTGCGAGCCTATGGACTCTGTTATAGTGAAAGTGTCATCAACCACAGGGTCAGATCTCTCTCCTTAGTGCGATACTGGCTCTGGATTTCTCAGTTAACCTCACATAGGAAAGGACATTGTAATGTTCCTTCCAGGACTCTCTGAAGGTTAAAACTATATCTGAGACATCTAGGAGCACCTCACTTCCTTGGTATGTAGCTTCATAAAGTTAGCTATAACTTTCTGGTCCTTAGGCTGCAGTAGAGGGGTTGTATTAGGTAGGAGGAACTCAACTGAGACTCATGAGAATTCTTCAGTCAATTCTTCCAAATGTTGTGGGTGAGAGGGAGCATTGTCCATGATGAGAGCTAAAGTGGTAAATGTTTGTCCTCTAGATATTTCTTTTCAGTGGGACAGAACCTCTGATTTACTCTAGAAAAAGTGACCCAGGCGTCTGCGTTAGATCTGGACATGAACCCTGGGCTATTCTTCATGACTATGTTTTCTGAACATGCTAGGGGTCTCAGAGTGATAAACCAGAAGAGGCTTTATTTAGAGGTTACTACTCACATTGGTCGGCGATAAGGTCAGCTTATCCTTCATAGGCGTGTTTGCTGACATTTTCTTCTCTTCCTGGGTAATATATGTTCTGGACATTTTCTTTCAGAAAAGGCCAGTTTCATCACAACTGAAAACTTGATGAGCACAAGAACTATTTCTTTGTGTCATCGTTTCAAAGTGGTATATGTAATTTTTAGCAGCCTTTTTTTTCATCTCTGTCTGCTTCACTGTGTCTAGTTATAGTATGAACCCCAGTTCTTGCTTTAAAATTGTGAAACTACCCCATAATGTCATAAAATGTTCACCATTATCACTCATTGATGGATTATCTTTTATGAGATCTGCATTTATATCTCTAGCTCTTTCACAAATTATAAACTTGGGCTATAACCTGTCATTCACCTTTCATTTATCCACACTAATAGCCTTTCTGCCTCATCATGACTAGTAACTTGAGTAACACCTTCAGCAACACTAGGTTCCTTTTTCATATCTTTTCTCTGTATGATAGTGGAGACAGTGGATTTCAACATGCTGTCCTTATTAGCAAGATTGGTCACACAATTGCCACTTCCATATTTCTCTACAGTTTCCTTCTTTTCAATTGTGATTTCTTTCTTTACCTTCCCTTATTTCTTTGGCTTCTTTTCTAGCTCTTTTGGGGCCATTTTGATGATAATAAGTGATTTAACATACTGACTGAAATTACGTACACAAACATGCACATCTGGACTCAGGCTGACACTTAATGTGTGCTTACTTAAACTTTTCTGGCATCAAGAGTCTTTGTTCAAAACCATAAAAGTGACCAGCTTGGGTCATAACTGAAGACTTTGGTTGTATGCTAAACCTAAAATTCCAGTTGTAACCCAAGTTGTTCATATGTGAGGCTGGTCGCAACTCAAAGGTCCACTGTACAAGCCATAGCACTAAACAGTTGAGCAAATTTACCCAAAAGTATTGAGATTTACAGCCTCTAGAAGGTTGTTTAAAGCAGGTTTAAATCCATAATCACCTGAACTTGGAAACAGTCAAGATGGTTTTTAATAGCTAAATGGATAAATTGTGGCACATCCAGCCAATGAAGTATTACTACTTATTGTTGTAAATGAGTTATCTAGCTATAAAAAAGCATGAATGTACCTCGTCTGTGAAACACATACTGTATTATTCCAACTGTTGACATCCTAGAAAAGGCAAAGCTATGGAGACTGAAAAGATCAGTGACTGCCAGGGATTTGAAGAAGAGAGGTATAGAGTATTTTTAGGGAAAATTCCTTGTGATACTGTACTGGCAAGTACATACCATCATCTACTGGTCAAAGTCCACAAGATGTACAACACCAAGAATGAACCGTAATGTAAAGTGTGGGCTTTAAATGATGATACTTCATCAGTGAAGGTTCATCAGTTGTAACCAGTGTATCATCTTCACATAGTATATTGATAGAGGATGTGCTTGTATATGTGCACAGGTTTTGTGGTTTCTCCTCAATTTTGCTGTGGACCCAAAACTGTTTTTTAAAAAAAATCTGTTAAAAAATGGAACAGATTAGGGTAAATATGGGTAAATTATATATCTGGTAAAGGACTTGTATTTGGAGTCTATAATAATTTAAGCCAGGTTTGGTGGCACACACCTGTAATCCCAGCACTCGGAAGGCTGAGGCAGGAAGATCCCCATGAGTTCGAGGCCAGCTGGGTCTATGTAGTGAGTTCAAAGACAGCCTGAACTACATAGCAAGACACAGCTTCAAAAAAAAAAAATGGATAATTTAAGATCACCCACCTTCAAAACACAAAGGATTTAAATATGGTTCTCTAAGAAGATGACATCACCAGTAAGCATGTGCAAAGCTGTTCAACATTAGGCACCAGGGCAATGAAAATGGAAATCACAGTGGGATACCACATCACACCCACTATGACTATAATAAAAAATAAATCCTGAAGAATGTTCGAATGGGGAGAAATGGAACCCTCGTTCAGTGCAGGTCGAAATGTAAAGTGGGACATTCACTTTGGAAAACAGTCCAGTGGTTTTCAAAAGGTTAAACCTAGAGCTGACACATGTTCTGACAATTCCATTGTTGTGTGTGTTAACCACGACAAAAGCATATGCACACAAATAACTTTTCAAAAGTCAAAATAGTTCATTTTTTAATGAACTGATGAGTGTGGTATATTGATACAGTAAAGTGAAGTACCAATACTTGGAACCACATGAAAACATTATGAAAATGGTAAGTGAAAGGAGCAAGTCATAAAGGACCACAGATTGGATAAATCCATTTATATGAAATATCCTGAACAAGGAAATTCATATATCTGTCAAATGTAGATTTTTTATTTCCTCAGGTTGAGATTGTGGTAGGGGATTAGGAGGAAATGTGGAGTGACTACTAAAAAGTAGAGTGGTGCCTAGGTTTACAAACTTAATTATTTTTACCATTTTGGATAAGATGGGTACTTTTATGTGTTTGGAAAAGATGGCTGCAGTCATGTTTGTCGTGTGACACAGAGTTTGCAAACAAAAAATTTTGCCAAATGCTCCTATTTGCAAGCAGAATTGCACCACTACATTGGGTTTTGTTGGGGGATGATAAAAATGTTTTAAAAGCTTTTGTGATTATGGTTGCAAAACAATATATGAACTGTACACTGGAATTACATAGTATGTGAATTAGGTATTATTAAAGATGCTGCACAACAGAGGCCAGGTGCGGTGGCATCTCTAGTCTTGTTACTTGGGAAGCTAAGACAGGAGAATCACTTGAGCCCAGGAGTTTGAGGTCATTATGGGCAATATTGCAAGACTGTCTCAGAAACAACAGATAAATAAAGAAACTTCCATGTTCATGGATGGCTTAAATTGTTAATAACTCAGTACTACCCAAAGCAGTTTATAGATTTGGTGCAATCCTGGCAACACTTTTTGGGGGAGGATTGGGGGCTTGTGATAGGGTCTTGCTTTATAATCTAGGCTGGCCTTAAATGTGCTCTGTGGTCTCAAACTCAGTCCTCCTGCCTCAGTCTCCTTAAAGGTGGTAGCATTTTTTTTCAGAAATAGAAAAATCCATCCTAAAGTGTTGGGGACCACAAATTCACAGTGGCTAAATTTTGTGTATTTCCCTATGGGATAAAAGGGAAGATTGGAATTCTTGGCACCACCCATTTGAGATTTCCCATTGACTCTTCTAAGCATAAGATCATCTATGCCTTCTTGAGTCTGAGTCTTCTGATGAATTGTAATCCTTTACTAGCCCCACCTATCACTGTATACACCGAATAAATAGTGACTGCCTAGGGAGTGGAGGAGGCCAATCCAGAGACATTAACTTCCCAGCCATTGATGGAATACTGTATTTGTCTCTGTTTTTATTTTTCTCGCTGTATTATTAAGTCAGACAATCTGGACTCTTGGCAGGGTTCCCAGCTAGCTCAGTCAGTAGAGCATGAGACTCTTCATCTCAGGGTTGTGGGCTCATATCCCACATTGGGCACCAAATATCAGGAAAAAAAAACAAGCTATATCATATACAGGTAAAAATTCTCTATGTGGTCAAATCTATGCTGGATGATACATACTCTTACAAGACAGTGAGTGAGCATGCGAAGTCCTCTCATCTAGGGAGTAGGGCCACTGAAAAATGACAGAATCTGCTATAGCATTGACCTCAAGAGCTAGAAAAAGAATTAACAATATGAACTGTCATAAAGATATAAGAAAGTGGTAGGATTTAATTCATTATATCTAACACACAATCGAAGATTAATCATGCTAATACTTGTTTGGAGAAGTAAAAACAACAAAAAACTGGAAAGTGGATGCTTTATTTCAGTGAAATAGACAATATCTGATAATGTAAATTTTTTAAATCAAATTTTATTTGTACATTTTAGATATAAGTGATGATCACATTTATCATAGAGAATTTGTACCTGTATATAACTTGTTCCTTTTTTCCCCATTTCCCTATGCTCCCTTCAACCCCTTCTTCCCTCCCCATTTACAAAAGCTTTGTTTCCATGTTTTCCTTCTTTTCTCATTTTTAAATTTTCTCTTCTTTCTCCCCATTTGAACATTTTCTTCTTATTTCACAATACCTATTACACATTTTGGTTCTTATTTACACTTTTGGTTTCTCATACCAGAGAAACAATGTGATATTTACATGTATATCCAATTTATTTCATTGAAGAGTATGGACTCAAGGGTTGGGAGTTTGGTTCAGTGATTTAAGCGCCTGCCTGGCAGGCATGAAGCTGTGAGTTCAATCCCCGGTGCCAAAAAAAAAAAAAAAAGTATGAACTAAAGGTGCATCCATTTACCTAGATATGTTTTGAGCATATCCTTCTTTATGGTATTGTAGTACCCCATTGTATATATATGAAAAAGCACATCTTCTTTATCCATTCACCAGTTGATGAGCACTTATGTTGTTTCCAAGATTTGGCTATTACAAACTGTGCCACTATAAACACAGGTGTGCATGTAACGTGGATATTTTAAAAAGTGTTTTTATATCAATAATTTTAAATGTTTACATAAGGACAATTTTTAGAAAATATAAATTTCTGAAGCTGAGTGGAAGTCTAATGATACGACCATTTTATTTTTATTTTGGTGTTTTTGAGACAATCTCACTATGTAGTCCATGCTGGCCTTGAATTCACTATATAGCCCAAACTGGCTTCGAATTCACTATATAGCCCAGGCTGGACTCAAACTCATGGCAATACTTCTGTCTCAGCCTTCCAAGTGCTGGGATTATAGGCGTGTGCCCACCGTGCATGGCTGACACAAGTATTTTAAAAAATTTAAAACTCTACAATTATCTCAGTTGTTTTATATATGTATGTATATAATTGTACTGGGAATTAAACCCAGGGCCTTCACACTATGCCACAACCCTAGCCATTTACTTATTATTATTATTTTTTTAATTTTGAGATAATCTTCCTGAGTTTCCCAGGTCACACTCAAAATTTTGAACCTCTTGCTTCAGCCTCCTAAAGTGCTGGAATATAGATGTATCCCATTGTGCCCAGTAACATGATTTTATTAACATGTCTTTCTTTAATTGGAATGGATAGTTGTAGTCATGCATGAGTATTTCCAAGGAATAGGGCTGATACTGCAAATACTTGTTGAATGAGTGACTGGAATTACTTCACTTATTTTCCTTTATTTTATTTGATTTTTTGAAATAGGGGCTCTCTGTGTAGTTCATTTTACCTTGAATTTACTATGTAGCCCACGCTGACCTTGAGCTCTCAGCGATGCTCCTACCTCAGCCTCCTGAGTGCTGGGATTACAGGCATGCGCTACAGGCATGGGCTCAGTTGGTAGAGCATGAGACTGGCCTGGCCACTGCTCTTCTTTTAAAAAGGGCTTAACTTTGATACCTGAACCATATGTGATTGAAAAATTAGATAGCCTTTTTTGTATTTTTTGCTAGTACATGTTTTTAGTAAATAATGATTACATTCACTGTATGGATTGGTACATGTACATAATACATTTCAATTTCCATTTTCTCCCCACTTCCTTTATTTTTCCAGCATTAGATTCATTTATTTATAAGATTTTATAAAGTTAATTATATATACAGATTGAAAACCATATTAATAGGCCAAAGAACATATAAAACACATAAAATGATTGTACTAAGCCAAGGTACACTTTTAGATACTTAGTCCATACTGGATTACAATGTATTTTTTCTTTTTTTCTTTTATTAGCTGTCTTTTACTTCATACTCTCTCTATATTTAGGGTTATTCATATAAGGGAAAATGTGCAATATTTAATACCACATGGAATACAATGTTAAATACCATGTGGTATTCCTTTCCACGTTTTTTCCATTCATTTGTTGATAGACATATAGGCTGTTTCCAAGATTTAGCTATTATGAACTGCACTGCTATAAACATGGGTATGTGTACATCACTGTGGTATGATGTCTTTAACTCTTTTGGGAAGATACCTAGAAGGGGAAGGAAAATTAGACAGTCTTGAGAACATGAATTAGAGTCAAGCGTAACAGAAGATATAGGTACAAAAATTCTACAGTCTTAGCAAACCAATTTCATCAGTGTCTTTTTAAAAATTAGATAGCCAAGTTATGTCCATTCCAATAATACAAGTTGATTGTATATTAGAAAAAGTAATGAAATTCACAGTAACATTGTAGAAAACTTTCAGCACTTAAATGCAGAAATTATACAGTGATACCTCAGTTGTCGAACTCAGTTCATTCAAAGTTCATGTGTGACCATCCAAAAGTTTAAGAGCTGAACATATTTTTCCCATAAGAAATAATGGAAAACCAAATAATTGGCTCTGAGGCCCAAAAAATACACTTATGAATCCATTTTTGAGGACTTTATTGAATTTCATAGTGATTTTTAAAAGTCTCTCATGCTTCTTACAGTTTTCCTCTTAGCTTTGCTGTGGTATCACTAACTTTCTTTGGAGCCATGGTTATATTTTACACAAATCGCAAAAAGCCCAATGACAAATGTTTGAATGCAGTAGCACAAGCACTGTATGTTCTCTGGGCAAGAGTATCACTTAGAATGAAGTATCACCCCTTGGTGTCTGCAGCAAGATGGAGCTCACGACTCTCAGATTTTGTCAAGTCAGATTTTCAGTTTGACTATTGGGCAAAGTTATATATACACCAAGCAGATTTTTGTTTCGAACTTTGCTGTTTGAGTAGTGCAAGTTCAAGCTTAGAGCTGTTCAACAACTGAGGTGTAACTAGCCAGTCAGAGTCAGTGTGTGCTCAACATGGTGGTACACTCCTGCAATCCTAGTACTCAGGAAAAACTGAGGCCAGAGGATTACAACTTTGAAGCCAGTCTGGGCTACATAGCGAGATCCTGTTTCAAAAATGGCACGTACATATATACAAAGTCAATGTGTATACATGAGAAAAATTGTCTAGCATCATAGGAATAAGCACATGTTACAGAGTTTAGGATTCCTGGATGTCTTTATCTGTGAGGGGCTTTTCTGCCTACATAAGGGCAATCAATCTCAATCTCTCTGTCTGTCTTCCTGTGCGTCTCTCTCTCTCTCCCTCCCTCCCTCTCTCCGTCTCTCTCTCTCTCTTTTTTTTTTTTTTTGCGGCACCGGGGATTGAACTCACAACCTCGTGCCTGCCAGGGCAGGCGCTTAAGGCACTGAGCCAAACTCCCGGCCCGGGTTTTTTTGAGGCAGGGTCGCACTATGTAGCTCGGCCGGCCTTGTGCTCGCATTATAGCCCAAGCTGGCCTCGAACTCACAACGCTCCGCCTACTTCAGCCTCCCGAGTGCTGGGATTAAAGGCATGCACCACCACGCCCGGCTTTCTGTCTCTCTCTTTTAAGACAGGGTCTTGCTATTTATTCAGGCTGGCCCTGAATCCCCTGTGTAGCCCAGGCTGGCCTCAGCCTCCTGAGTGCTAGGATTGTGGGCATGCACCACTATACCTGTCCTAGGTAAATCTTTTTTTTTTTTTTCAAGAGAAAAAAGAAATAACAAAAATCAAGAAGGAAACAAATTAAAAAAAAAACCAACAAAAGCTAAATGACAACAATAACAGTAGCTATATAGGTTTTCAAACAAGATGATAGGAATTTAACAATGTTATATCGCATATTATCATCTTCAAAATATTTGCTCAGGTTACCAGATACAGGAATACAACAGTAAAATGGAACAAAACATTGAATTTCAAAAGGCAGAGGGAAATCCCCAACAGTTGCTATAACGCATATTGTTATCCTCCAAATAGATGCTCAGACTACCAGCTTTAGGCCTACAAAGTCAATCAAACAATACAAGCATTACATTATTCTTTTTACTTAGTTGCTGTCATCTCAGCCTGAGTTCCTCCAAATCAGCCTATTACTTGTGTGTGTGGGGGGGTGTTGCTCTTCCTGTCTCCCAGCCTGAGCACCAGCTGGCTCATAGAAAGGTGGGGTTTGGCTTTTTTTAAAAATTTATTTCATTTTTTAATTAAACAAGTTTTTTTATTTAAGAGATAAAAGACACAAGAAAAATAGCAAAAGAGACAACAACAACAAATCCAATACAATAACATTATAGGTTTATAAAACAAGATGATAGGAATTTGACAATGGTTGCAATAGTACATATCATTACCTTCAAAAGGGTTGTTTAGATTAACAGATATAGACTTGTAAAATTGATCTAATCATATGAGTATTAACTGTTCTTTTTCAATAACTAATACATTTAGTAGTATAGTCATTTTAGCTATCTTATGTATACATGTATACAAATTTATGTCTTAATCCTTTTCCCTTCCTTCTTTCCTCCTTTCCCCTTTCTGAATTACTTTTCTTCTTTGAGCAGTTTCTTACCCTTACACAGTATTTATTATAGATTTTGGATTGTATGTATTTTTTCAGTTTCTTACACTAGGGAGACAATATGGTATTTACACATGTGAGTTTGATTTATCTCACTTATGAGTATGGTCTCAAATTGTGTCCATATACTTAAAAAAGTCTCAATGCAATCTTTCTTGATAGCTGAGTAGTAGTAGTACTCCATTATATAAAAATGCCACATCTTTTTTTATCCATTCCTTGATTGATGGGCACTTGGGCTATTTCCAAGATTTGGGTATTACAAATTGGGTTGCTATAAACATGGGTGCACATATATCACTGTGGTATGATGTTTTCAATTCTTCTGGGAAAATGCCCAGAAGTGGGATAGCTGGGTCAAGTGGAATCTGTAATCCTAACTTCTTGAGGAATCTCCACTGATTTCCACAGTGGTTGTACCAGTCTATAGTCCGACCAACAGTGGAGAAGAGTTCGTTTTTCCCCACAGCTCCTCCAGCATTTATTATTGGTTGATTTCTTGATTTTGACCATTCTTTCTGGAATGAGATATCCCTTTGAATCTGTTTCATGCATTCTATTTCTGTCTTATATTGTTCATTCAAAGTTTGCATTTTCTTATGTTTCTCTATTTTTTAATCTAGATCTTCTTTAGATACACACAGCATTTCTTTCATCATGTTCGCCATTTCATTTTTTACCTGAGAGATTATTTCTGATCTGATTTCCTCTGTAGCTCCATGGAGTTGTTTCTTTACTTCCATTGCTATCATTTCAGAAAGTTCAGTTGTGTGACTTCCAGTGTCTTCCATTTCAGTGTCTCTTCGGTTTGTTCTCATTGGGGTGGAGGACTGAGACTGCCTCTTGCTCTTTCATTTTGTCATTTTCCTCTGGGACTAGTGTGGCTGGCTAGGCAGCCTCTTGATAGATTGCACTGGAACACTGTGCTGGGTAGAGCTTCAGTCCTCCAGTATCCCCGTGGCTAGCTGGGGTGCACCCCCAAACTATGGGGCTGGATCCTTGTGCTCTGTGACCTGTGAGGCTGGTCATGTGTTCCCCTGATGTACTTTGTTGGATTTCTCTGGGACACTGGACTGGGCAAAACTTGTATCCTCCCTGCAGCTAGCAGGGTCACACCACTGGAACTTGTCACTGGGGCCTAGAAGCTGGCTGTATAGAGTTCAGAACCTCTGCAACTGAGGTGGCTAGCAGAGATACACCCCCGGGGTGAGGCACTGGGGCCTTGATCCTGGTTGGGTGGAGTTCAGTACCTTCAGCACCCAGGTGGCTAGGCGGAGTGCACCCCAGAGTGTGGTACCACCGGGACCTTGTGTCTGGCTGTGAGGCATTCAGAGCCTCTGGAGCTCAGGGCTATCCAGGGCGTGCCCCTGGCACATATGGTGCTGGGGCCTTGCTCCTTGCTGGGCAGTGTTTGCGACCTCCAGGACCTGCCACGTGGCCGCACACCTGGACTATGGAGCTGGGGCCTTGTGCTCTGATGGGCAGAGCTCAAATTCTCCAAGACCCTTCAGCTGTGCTGGCTGCTCCTTGAAGAGCAGCTCTGGGGCTCTGGGCTGGGCTGGGCTGGGCTCGGTACCTCTGTGTCCTGTTAGGCTAGCTGGGTATTCCCCTGGTGTATTGCTCTGGGATGCTGGGTTGGGCTGAGCTCAGATCCTCTGTGCAGCTAGCAAGGACTCACTCCCGGAGTGTGGCGCTGGGACTTTATGCCTGGCTGGGTGGAGTTCAGAATCTCTGGGACCCAGGTGGCTAGGTGGAGGGCGCCCCTGAAGTGTGGCACCACCGGGACCATGCGTCTGGCTGCGAGAAGTTCAGAGCCTCTGGAGCTGGTTTGACTTCTTGATTCTCTTCCCCTTCCCCATGGCAGCTGCTCCTGGCTCCTGGGAAGGTGTCCAGGTCAATCTTTAAAATGATATACCAGACCTTTAAGGAGAGTAGTGTGTGTTACACTTAACTGAAAGATGATAGTGAAGACCTTAATAGGGAAGTACCCAATGTGCATGTTTTGGAAGACTCTGTGGTAAAGAGAATAATTCTCCTCACATTTAAAAGTCAATTAAATTCACGGTTTTTAAATGAGAAAATGTGTGTAGTCTAAACAGATGTACAGATATTCCTTATTTAATGGCCTACCTGTTACTAGTCTGTTCATTCTTATGACTGAGACATGTTTGAATTTAGGACCCGCTGCTCAGACTTAGCATCTGTCTTTTTTTTTTTTTTTTTGGTGCAATTCTGTACATCTTGTTTTTAGATACTTAATATCTTTTTTTGTACACTACACTTTGTTTATATAGTACTATAAGTTTTGCTGATCATACTGTATAGTACAGTACTATAGTTTTATGTTCTGTTTATACATTGTAGTACTGCATGTAAGAATTATGCAAATAGGCCAGGGACTTAGTTCAGCGGCACAAGCGCCTGACTGGCAAGCACAAGGTCGATCCCCGGTATAAGAAAAAAAAAGTTATGCAAATAAAAGCAAAGTCATCCAGTTGAAGTGTTCTTTGACCATTCTTTGTTCTGAATATTATAATGTACATTCTATATACAGTTTCTTATTTAGAGACTTACGGCTTGTGTCTACATGTCCCCGCAAAGCCTCATGTGATCATAGATGGGGCTTTTCAGAGGTGGCTAGATCTAGAGTGTGTGATGCTGGCATCAAGAGTGTGTGATTGGTTTGACATAGTTCTGGGAGTGGGTAATAGGAGGGCCCTCTCTTGGGTGTGTTACCCATCTTAAGGCAGGCATCCTGGACAGAATACAAGGGACAGAAAGGGCTGATGTGGTCACTTGCTGCTTTTGTTGCTTTTTGCCGGCCATGAACTGTTCTTCTCTGTGATGATCCTCTGCCATGCCACCTTGCCTTGGAGCCAAATGATTACTGACTGAAACCTCTATGATTTGTGAGCTACAGAAACCTTTTCTTCATAACTTTGGGTATCAGATATTTTGTCTCAGCAATGAGAAAAGTAACTAAGATAGTGCCAGTTCATTTAATGACTTAGTCACAGTAGTGGAACTCGATTGTTAAATGAGAAATATCTTTACTTTAAATGTAAAATACTGGATTTTGAAGACAGGAAAAAAGAATAATGTGTTTCAATTTGGGTTTTTTTTTTTTTTTTTTTTTTTTTTGGTACTGGGGATCAAACTCACAACTCATGCTTGCCAGGCAGGCACTTATGCTGCTGAGCTAAATCCCCAGCAAGTGTCTCAATTTTAATAATCATTGCATGTTGACATATTGGATTCTTTGTTAAAATTTACCTTTTATATTCATATTTTG
This sequence comes from Dasyprocta punctata, assembly GCA_004363535.1. Classification (NCBI taxonomy): domain Eukaryota; kingdom Metazoa; phylum Chordata; class Mammalia; order Rodentia; family Dasyproctidae; genus Dasyprocta; species Dasyprocta punctata. The sequence goes on from RJWM01009083.1 coordinate 53,973, forward strand.
GGAAAATTTAAGATTGTATGGTATTTACATGGACAGCACTATCCCAGAGGAATTTGAAAATAATCATCTGGAGCAATATATAATGATCTGGCAATATAATTTATTATAGTCACAAACTAGAAATAGCCAAAAAGTCCACCATTACTTGACTGGATAGCTCATCATATAGTAATCAGTATGATGTTGCACAGCAGTAAATACTCGTACTCAGCTTGATGAATACATAGGAAACAAAGTTGAGTGGAAGATACTGAAAATGATTCCATAAAGCTGAAGAAATGGGTCAAATCAAACATGAAGTTTTTAGAGACATAGTCATACATTGCTAGTTATATAAAGAAAAGCTTGGAATCATTATCAGAACTCTGTTTTGTTTTTATGGGAGTAGTCTACACAGACATTTCTAATATACTGTAGTTTCTGTGAATGTTAAAGTTTTATCAATAAGTTGCGTACATATGCCTTATGCTTTCTTTTTGTTTTTTGTTTTATATCAATGATTGAACCAAGGACCTTATCATATATACTAGACAAGCAGTTTTATTAATGAGCTACATTCTCAGTTCTTCAGCCTTTTTTTTTTTTTTTTGTCTTTTTGAGACAGGATCTCGCTATGCAGTCGGTTCAGGCTGGCCTTCGGCTCACTTTGTAGACCAGGTTGGTCTCGAACTCACAATGATCTGATCCTCCTGCCTCAGCCTCCCAAGTGTTGGGATTACAGGAATGTGTCACCACACCCAGCCAACCATTTGTTTTTGAAACAGGGTTTCAATAAGTTAGTTGCCCATGCTGACCTTGAGTTTGTGTCTTAGCCTCCTAAGTAGGTGGGTTTACAGGTGTGCACTACGTGCCTGTTCTATACATTATTATATATGGTATATAGCATTTCATAACTGTACCTTTTTAAAGGCTAGAATAGATGGGGACTGATGGCATAAAAAGAGGCAAGCCACAGGTAATTCATTTGCTTCTTAGAGTGCCATAGTGCATCTTGAACTAAAGTCAGTGTGGACTGAGCCTTTTTTTGGGTTTTGTTTTGTTTTTGTTTTTTGAGACAGGGTTTTGCTATGCAGTTCAGGCTGGCCTTGAACTCACTTTGTAGCTTTGGCTGGCCACAGACTCACAGCAGTCCTCCTGCCTCAGCCTCCCACGTGCTGAGATTACAGGTATGCACCATCACAGCTGTCTTTGTTTGTTTGTTTTTCAGCTATATCTGTTTTCCTTAGAGTGGTGTTATTACAAACCTGTACAATATTGAAGTCCGTCAACAGAGGACATAGAGATTAGACATCTACACCAAAAATGAGCTAGTGGACTTTTGCATATTGTTACTCATTTTGTTAGATGGTCTCTGGCCATGTGAAGCTCAGAAATTGCCGAATATAGTTTCTCATGACACATTCTAATTAGACATTTTTAATTTGAAAATGAAGAATAAGAGAGAAATCACTGTGACCAGTTTCTTAGTTACTGTGCCTTTTGCCCAAGTTGCTTCTGTAGAAACCCAAGTATGATGTCTGTCTCTAAATTTAGACAGGGTCTTGTTATGTAGTTTAGGCTGTCCCTGAACTAGCAGTAGTTCTGCTGCCTCAGCCTCCCAAGTACTGAGATTACAGATGTGTGCCAACACATTCAGCTAAAACTTCTAAATCACACTTGTCAGTCACTTAATCTCATACCATCATGGCATCAGCTTTGCCCATTACTTCTTCAAGTATTATTAGGTGAATTTGTATTCTTCATTCATGGTGAAAGCTTCCATCCCCAGGGTCTTAATTTGCTGATTTTGTGTTGTTGGGTGATCCAGACTATAAACAGAGACATTGTTGAGAAGGTACTTGAGAGGTGAGCTTTCTCTTTTCCCTTGACCCAGGCAGGGTTTTGGAATTCCCATGACCCTTGAGAGTTGGGATCTGGCTGTCATTCCCTCTGACTCTACTGATTCCTTCACTGTCTTCCCTAGCATTTCTTTCACAAATATAAGCAGGTTCTTGCCTGTGTTTATTGCAGACAGTGAAAGGAATTTCACTTACAGTAGAGTATTTGGTACACAGATAGAAATGGTATATAACATGATGGCAGAAATCTCATCTATTCAGGGCTTCATTCATCACTATAGGCTGTTCAGACACAAATCTTTGTTTTTTGACTAGATTTTGATTCTCAATTTCATGCATATAGGTATGTAAGTGCTTCCCAGGACATTTCATTATATATGTCCTAGAATTCTTTAGTAATCAACATGCCCCAAATCGCGTTTATTACTTTTAAGTTCAAAGTCCTTTTCTCTAATAATGTCTTCCCACTAAGCACCTGGTTGGCTCCATAATATGCGAATATTGACATGGGCATATCCTTCCTGCCTCATATTAGTGTTTTACTTGAGCTACCTTCATGTTTTATAAATTCTTCCATGTCTCTGTTTCTGCTTTTCCAACCTCTTCTCATTGTTCCTATCTCTATTATCTTTGCTGGACTAATTCATGCTCATGTCCAACTTGGTTAAACATTGCTTTCTTTGGGCATATTTTCCTAATCTCCTTTTATCTTCTTTCCTCAGTAATCTGTGTACACTTCTGCTGTTGCAGCAAAATATATGTGGTAGGGCTTGTTTTGATTTTTTTGTTATATCAATGACTAGGTTACCAGATGGACTGCTGTGGAAAATAACTAAAAATCCTCAATTAAATCTGGGGAAAAAATGACAAGAAAAGCAGTTCTTATTCCATGGATTGGCCATGAGAACCAGTGAAAGTGATTATGTTCTGTATAAACGTGACTCAGTTGTGAAATTCATAGCTTCAGTGGGATTCATGGTATAGCGGGTATACTCCAGAATCCATCCAAATTAGGAAAATAGGATAATGGACTACATCTTGAGCTTAACACTGAACTAGGATATACTATATAAGTCCACCACTCAGCTGAGAGACAAAAAGAAGAAACTGTAAGAAAAAAGTACATATCTGAGTTTTGATTCTAAGTGGAGCCAGTTGGGAAATGTTACACGGAGTGACCAAGTGCTGGTTTGTACATTTGTGGATTGCTCAAACTCATAATATATTTTAGTGATGGAAAGAAAGCTAAACCAAAGATAAAGTGGTAGTGAACTATTAATACAGGGCTTGGCATAAGCAATTGATACCCCCTTTATTGTTGAACTTATTTTAAGAATTAGATGATAAATATGTTAGGCATTTTGAGCCAGTTAGCATCTCTAAAGCATGTTCTATTTTTAAAAATACATTATAAAGGCCATGTTTAGCTAGAGGGCTATATATAAACAGACTTAACATCAGTAACAGTTGGCCCACCCCTAACTTAATTTCAAGCTTCAGAACATTCCTGGAAAATATTTTCTAGGGAAAATGAATAGCTTAGGGTGGAGAGTGATTAAAAACACAAAGAAACAAGCTACCAAGTGCATTATTGCAGCTGAAATGACAGCACAGACTTAGCAGTACTTTGGATATTAGAATTACCAAATCACAGAATGGTGATCACAGAATATAAAATATTTGTATATATAATTCAGTTAATAAATTATAAGCTTCAAAATATGTGAGGGCAAAATAAACTAAAGAACAAAATAGGTACTAGGTTTTTTAAAATTGCAACTCCTATAAATGAAAATCGTAATTTACTTTTAAGAATTTAGCAGGAACTTAGTAGGAAATGAAGTGACGCTACCTAGACTAGTAAGGTAGAAGTCAGCAAAAATTACTCAGAATAAAGAACAGGGCAAAAAAAAGGCATGTATCTAGAAAATGTAACAGTTTACTGTAAAAGTAATTGGCATTTCAGAAGGAAAATGGAAAAAACAGGATAGAGGCAGTATATGAAAAGAGTGGGCTAAGAATTTTCCAGAGCTAATGAAATTTAAGTTTAATAAATAGAGTTTATTTGAGGAATGAAAGACCAATTAAACATTAGAAAATCATTCTGTCACATTTGCAGGTTAAAAGGGAAAAACATAAAAATTATTTCGGAATAACATTTGATATGCATTTACATATTACATCATATGCATCAGTTTACATTTATGTTTTAGGAGAAAGAACTAGCAAAACTGATATAAATTTCCTTAAGCCAAATAAAGATGTATACAGAGGAACTTTAACATTGTACATAATGATAATCATTTCAAAGCATTCATCTAGGGAGTAAGATGAGTGTGCCTCCCATCACGACTTCTGTTACCATTGTACTTGGAGGAAGTGGTCAGTGGAGTAGAGTGAAAAAAATAAGTACAAAAACTACAAAGGGAGTATTCAAATTTTGTTTGTTAATGAGGAGAGGAGAGGAAAGGTGGAAGGGTGGATAGGGGAATGGGTAAAAAAAACCAAGTTATATCATGTACAGGTACAAATTCTCTATGATGAATGTGATCATTGTGTATATCTAAAATGTACCAATAAAATCTGATTGAAAAAAATTTTGTTCGTAGAAATTTAGAAAAATCCTAGAAATTTAAAAGTAACTTAGTATTAGTATTACTAGTCTGTAGCAAAGTTTTGGATACAAAAAATAAAAATGTAAAAATATTTTTGCATTTCTTCCAGTAATGAAACAATTTTTATTTTAATGTAATACAAGTAGATACTAATAAAATAGAAATCATTTATTCTATGAAGAAGATAAAAGGAAAATTTCATAACAAAATAGTTAAATAATAACAGTGGTTAATATACTGCATCATGGTCTTAAAAGAATGGCCAAAATGTTAACTAGTACCAGTCATAGGTGCTCACATTCTCTTTTGCAAAGAAAAACCAAACAATAGGACAATACAATTTTTAAAAGTCTGCTGTTCATGATAGCATCAAGAAGTAAAAAGTAACTAGGACTTGATCATAATAAAAATGTTCTTCTTATGGAGAACATTACAAAACTATTAAAAAATTATTAGTATTATTTTTAAAGATTAAAACAGAGATGATATCTTTATAGACTGGAAGAATCAGTACTGTGAAGACACTAGACCTCCATGTCTTGATCTGTAAAACCAGGGCAGTCCTCAGTCCCTTTTTCTCTCTTTCCTGTCAGAGGAATTGATTCCAAAATGTTTGTGGAAGTTCAGAAGGCTAAAAGTAGTTAAAGACACTTAACAAAAAGCTACAGGCTTTGCTTGTTTTACAAGATATCAAGACTTTTTATAAAGCTTATAGGTTAAGGGAATGAGCTGTTGGTACAGCTTGTGTAAATTATCTCAGAGGAGAACCTAGAACATCTTGTATTTAGACTGAATATTGTCACGGATGATATGTTGCAGAGCAGTGAACAGCACCTTATAATAATGGTTCTGGGTTAATAACCATATAGGAAAAAATGAAATTTTATCCCTGCCTCAAACTACATTTACATCAGTTCTAGGTGAATTAGGAATCTAAGTATGAAAAAGTAAATAAACTTTTTAAAGAGAATATATCTGTGATCTAGGGATAAGGAAAATTTTTTCTTCGTAAATATATAAACATAAGGGAAGTTATTGATTAATTTGAAATTAAGAATAATTATGTTTGTTAAAAAATTCCATAAGAAGCAGAGCCTAGCAGAACAGGTTTATAATTCTTAGGTGGTTGAGGTAAAGGATCGAAAGTTTGAGGCCAACCTGAGCAACTAACTGAGATGCTGTCTGAAAAATATAAAATAAAACTTTTGTGGTATAGAACTTGCCTAGCATCTGTGAGGCACTGGGTTCAGTTCCCAACACTGGGGAAAAAAATCCCACAAGAAAGAAAATTTACAAATTAAGAGAATATATTTAGAATATATATGCTAAAAATAATTATCTAGAATTTGTGAAGAATGATTATGGTACAATAAGAAAAGATAGTCCTATTAAAAATTGGGTGAAAAAAAAAAGTTGGGCAAAAGATTTGCATGTGGTTTTGTAAGAGAAGTATTCCAAATAGCTAATAGGCAAGTGAAAAGAAAAAAACTCATTGATCAGTGCAGTAAAAGTCAAAACTCCAGTGAAAAGTGTTTCATACCCACAATACTTAAGTCCTTAGTGTTTTTCTTTCTGTATGACTGATTTTTTTCTTTTCTCTTTTTTTTCCATTTACTTTTTTAGGGGTGTTGTTGTTTGTTTTTTTGAGACAGTTTCACTGTGCAGTTCAGGATGGCCTTAAACTCCTTATGTAACCCAGGCTGGCCTTGAACTCCCAGAGAGCCTCCTGTCTCAGCCTCCTGAGTGCTGGGATTACAGGTGTGCACTACCACACCTGACCTGCTTTAGGTTTTTTGGGAAGAGGAGGGCATTGCAGGGTCTCACTATGTAGTGCAGGCTAGCCTTGAACTCACTTACGTAGCCCAGACTAGCCTTAAACTCACAGCAATCTTCCTGCCACAGCCTCTGGAGTGCTGGGATTACAGGCATGCACCATGCCCAGCTGCTTTAGTTTTAATTTGCTCATTTTCTAACTTCTTAATGCAAATACCTATGTGATTTAGTTGCTAACCTTTCTCCCTCTGTTTTCCCTTAGTTGCATCTGGCAAGTTTTGATTTGTTGTGTTTCCAGCATTCCTTTAGAATATTTTGTGTCCCTTCTTTGACTTATAAGTTATTTAGAAGTATGTTTATTTTTATTTCAAATTTTTTAGTAGTATATTTTTACAGTACATAATGATAATATTTGTAGTAGCAACTTGGTCCATGTACATAACACATCTTAATTATTTTTCTTTTGACTTTGAATTACATTTAAATTTTTCTTACAACACCTACTTGCATTCTTGGTCCCCTTCCCACTTGCGAAGGATCCATCTCCCTGGTTCCTAGTATGCTTCAGGTTTCTCATAGGAGAGAAACCATGCAATATTTAAGACTGTGCATCTGATTTATTTTTCACTTAACTGTATGGTCTCAAGGTACATACATTTTCCTACAAATAACCCTTTTATTCTTTATGTCAGAGTAGTACTTGGTTGTGTATAAATGCCACGTTTTCTTTGTCTGTTTATCTGTTAATAGACATATAGGCTACCTCCACGATTCAGCTTTGAGTTGTGCAACTATAAACATGGGTATGCATATATCATTGAAATATGATGTCTCTTTCAGGAAGATATCTGGAAGGGTAATAGCTGGTCCTTTTTGTTTTTCCTGTGTGTTGAGGTGGAACTAGAGAATAAAAATATATGTGTATGAGTCCAGCAGAAATGTATAAAAACTTCAGGAAAGGAAAAACTTGTGTAAATGTATTAATACTAAATTTATTGAGACATGATATTAATACAACTTACCTTTGGCCACTACAGTTAAAAGAGGTGCTAAAGTGGTGGCCATGTGCTTTGGTAATCTCAGTCACTGAGACAACTGCACATGCATTTTCAGTTTCTTCTTATGGGCTAGCAGTGTAGAGGATTTTCTGTGATACACGACATCCTTTAGGGTCCTCCATATGAGGGTAACACTATCTGTTGGAAAAACATACTATTTTTCTTTTCCTGAAGTGTATTATATTTTTTGGTGGCTTGCGTGTGCACTTTCATATGTGTATATATATGTGTATGTCTCATCTATATATATATGTATATCTCATATATATGTATATATATACTTGTATACTTTTATGTTTATATATTTATATTTATTTTAAGTGTGCACTAGTTAGCCTCCAAGAACTGGCTCCTTTGTTTTTTTTTTCTTCTGAGATTTCAGGTTTGTGTGGCAGAATATCTCTCTTTCATCAGTGCTAAGCCAGTGGTTGAAAACTTTGCCCCTTTGACCTTCTTTTAAAAGTTCCATCTCTTAATGCATTCAAGAGCTTTGTTTGGGTTTTAGGCATTTGGAAATATAGTAAAAACCTTGGACTGAGAGTAACTCATGACTGTTCTACAAGATGAGCAAACATTTCTATAAAGTTTAACTTGATAAGTAAGCAGTGTCGTGTAATACAAGTGTTATGTAGTCTGAATGTCTCATGATACACAATCACAACTGACCCAGTGGTTCTCTCTCTCTGTTGGTCTGTCTATCCCCGTGATCTCTGTCTGTCTCTGTCTCTATCTCTATCTCCCTTTCCTTCTTCTGCTCCCTCTCCCTCCCTATGGGATTGTTTTCCAACAGCAAGAGGTTATGGAGGAGATCCTGTCTTCAGAGGAGGAGGAGAAAAAGGTGGAGGAACCTTTCACTTCAAATGAGATTAGGAAGATGTGTAAAATGTGGGAAACTGCAAAATTTTGTAGAAAAGCAGCACCCAAATAAAGCCTTTATTTAATGATAGGCAATGTCACATTTCTGTGAAATTCTCAGAAGGAGGTAAAAACAAGAGTCATTAGATAGGTTTCTTGTTAAAGCTGCACAGAAAGATAAAGATTCCACTGAGTCAATAGATAACAGTGATTCCATTATTATAACCCTCCGCCCTCATCTCCCTCATACCATCCATGAAGGTTTTTAAAGGTAAGAGGGGTTGATATGTTTGTTTTTCTGTTTTGTATTTTCTTCTTATTTTGGCCTCTCCAGATGGTTTCTGTACAACTGGTAAGTTCCCATCTCTGTAGTACTTTTTTATATTACAAGACAAACTGATGATCTGCTTGCATTTGTGCGTATGTATTTTTTAAAATTTTTTTTAAAAAATTTATTTTAAAGATAGTAAAATCCAACAAAACGTAACAAAGTCAATCAAAACAAAGCAGTAGAACTGGTACAGAACTTCAAAGTAAGATACTAAGAAAGTAGTAGCTACTATAGTATATCTTGTTATCTTCACAATAGTTGACCATTCTATCAGGTATAGTAAAATCAAACCAAAAACAAAACAGAATAAAACCAATAAAAACAGAATATGAAATAAAGCAAAAAAAAATTAATCAGAATAATGCAAAACAATGAGAACAATATTGGGCCTCAAAGACAAGACAGAAGGGAATCCCCCATATTTGCTACATTGCATACTGTCATCCTCCCAAGAGATGCTCAGACTGCTGGCCCCAGGCCTGCAAAATCAACCAAACACTACAAGCTTTTAGTTGCTTTATGTACCTTAGTTGCTATCAACTTAGCTGGTTCTCTGAACCAGCAGGTTGCTTACTGGGGGGTGCGGTGGGGGTGTGTGTGCTTGATTCTCAGGCGGCGCACTAGTAGGCATATGGGAGGCACGAATGGTTCTCTTCCTGGAGTCCACACCAGTTGCGCGCCACTCACCAGGAAGGCGGACTAGTTGTCTTCTGGTTGGAACCTTCCTGACCCAACATGGCGGGTTCTAGGGAGGCACCTGTGTTTTTAACATAATAAATCATACTTAACATTTTACCTATTTTTAAGCATGCAGTTTTTGCTTGCCTTTAAAAGGTGCTTGTCCTAATTTTTCTTCTTGGTGCACTTCTGTTATTACTTTGATAAATTATCCACAAATCTTAGAATCTACTCCTGGGTTTTTAATCATTAACTTTATGCTAATGACTTCCTGTGTCTTGGTTGGACTCTAGAACAATAGAATCACTAACCTATAGTATTAAATTCTCCAGTTATATATCTCATGTTCTATAATCATTTCACTTATACTCACTGTTCCATTAAAAAGAATTTCATGAAAACCTACCCCAAACCTATTTCCTAAGTGTGTTGTTTTGCTTGAATGCCTTCAAAATACCCATCAACTTCTCTGGATTTCCAACTTGTAACTTGTCACTAGGCTCTGTCACTTTTTTTACCCATATCTACTGTCATACATCATTTCTTCATAGAATTTATATAGTCAGTTCTTAGTTCTGTGTCATTCTCTAACTAGCTTTATTTATTTATTTATTTATTTATTTATTTATTTATTTTTTGGTATCAGGGATCAAACTCAGGACCTCGAGCTTGCGGGCATGGATTTGTGCTGCAGAGCTAAATCCCCTGCCCACTAGCTTTATTCTTTAGAGAGTATTCTTTTTTCCTTTTTCTTGCTAACAAACAAGGTAATTTACTTTCCTAAGTCCAGGAAGAAGTACTTGCTTTCCAACAAGTCTTTCTATAGCTTTTGAATTTTTAAAAAATCATCACTATCTGCTTTCTTCTGTGTTATATTCATTTTCAGTCATGCTTTTTCCTTTTGGTAGCAGTTATGGCCACTGACAGTTTCAGGTTTATGTTATTTTTATCATCAATGTTGGAAAGGAAGTGCCATACCTCGTCTTTTAAAAATATAAATCTATTGTACTATTTTTCTTAATGCTAGTAAGTGGTTCCTCACCCACCTCAGGATAAACTTTCAAATGAGAATTAATTTATCAAAAAGAATTCATGATTCAACTCTGCCATATCATTATTGTGGTGTATCTCTCAGGTTTTTTTTTTCCCCCCCACCGGGGATTGAACTCACAGCCTGGCACCTGCCAGACAGGTGCTTAAGCTGCTGAGCCAAACTCCCAGCCCTAGTTTTTTGAGGCAGGGTCGCACTATGTAGCTCAGGCCGGCCTTGTGCTCACATTGTAGCCCAAGCAGGCCTCAAACTCACAACGCTCCGCTTACCTCAGCCTCCTGAGTGCTGGGATTAAAGGTGTGCACCACCACACCTGACCATCTCTGTTTAAATTCATATTCATAAATACCAAGATGAATATGTGCTTTCCTTTGCCTGCAATATCTTTTCACACTGCTTACTTATCAAACTCCTTTTTATTTAGATAGCATCCATTTCAGATATTAGTCTTCTAGGAAAGAAGGGTTTTTTTCAAAATAGTTCTTTATAGTTTTCATTCTCATCTTATTCCAGAAAAATCACTCTCCTATCTTCATGCTTCATATGTACCTATTTTTAATTCATACTAAGTTGTAAGTGGCTTACAGGTTTTTTTTCTTCAGCCTAGCTGGTGAACCATGACACTTTAAGGTAGTTTGAAAGCACATAATCCCCAGTAGGTAGGACGTACATCCCCTTTTATCTAAAAGTAGCTATATGAAGATGGAGACCTCCACTCCCTCAGCACCCCGTAGAGAATCATAGGGATATGTTTCTAATGGGGAAAATAAGGCAGGAGATTAGGGCATGGCAGAGCTGGCTTGGGAAGTGGGTGTGACCTACCAATTACAACATCCTAAGACACATGCACAGAACAGTACCCAAAGCTTAATTAGCACAAGGACCCAACAGAGTGCCATCTTTAATTCGTCTCATGAGAACTTCAGTAGGTTTTTGATAAGACAGCCTGTATCATGACACCAGCCTGAGAAGTGGGGGATTCAAGAAGATGGTTGCCACTGAGCTCTGGGCTACTGTGTCCTTTCAAAGTCTGCTCTCACGCTGTAGAGTGCACTTCTTTTCCTACTTTTATTTGACCCAAACTTGCCCTTCAGAGCACCCTTTTCCTACCTTTAAAAAATGTAAATCCTTTCTACAAATATTATCCATTAGATTATTAGGTCTTTTTGATCCCTTTTGAATAAGACATAGCATGAATTCTTTTTTTTTTTTTTTTTTTTTTTTTTGCGGCACCAGGGATCGAACTCACAGCCTTGCACCTGCCAGACAGGCACTTAAGCTGCTGAGCCAAACTCCCAGCCCTAGTTTTTGGAGGCAGGGTCACACTGTGTAGGTCAGGCTGGCCTTGCGCTCACAACGCTCCGCCTACCTCAGCCTCCCGAGTGCTGGGATTAAAGGCATGTGCCACCACGCCTGGCATGAATTCATTTAAAGTTTAAAAAAATTAGGCTTTGTACATTTTGTTGTGTTTGACGGGGCATTCAGATTAGACTTCCTGCTGATATCAACTAAGAAAGTAGGTTTAAAAAGAGAAATCTAAGTAAAGCACAGTAGAGCTTTCAGGATAGAATTATATGGTTGAAATCTGGAAGTAGGTAGAAACCTAGAAAAATAAGACTGGCATTTGGGTTTTTATTTCCCTTAGAGGTGTCTGCTAGTTGCAGAAGAAGCAACTAAAAGCTAAGAAGATACTTAAAAATTTATGGAACTATGGGGACAAAAATTGGAATTCAGATACTAGAGAGGGACTTCTAGTAAACCTTCTCAACTTTAGGAACTGTGAAGGGCTTCATCCTAGAAATTACAGTGAAGAAGAGACCTGCTTTCAGTAGGAGCATCTTTCAAGGTTTTAATCTCTTACTTGATTAACTTTTTGATACCTCTGGCCAAATGCCTGAAGCAGACACAACTCTCTTGTGGAGTAAAATGTCATCCTAGGCCTCAGATTTTCAATAGTAGTATCTGTCTTTCTAAAAATAATTAGGAATATCAGAAGGCATGGTGATATAGGAAAAAAACAAAGTAGAAATGGATTCATAGGGATCCAGATAAGAGAGATATCAAATATACTTTTTAGTTAGCTATTTTTAATTTATTTTTTAAAAATAGTCTGGCATTGTGGTGCATGTCTGTAATCCTCACATTTGGGAAGCCTAAGCAGGAGGATAGGAGGATTGCAAATTTGAGGACAGTTTGGGATATATAGTCTCAAAACAAACAAACAATTTTAGCAGAGATCTTAGAATCTTAAAAAAATGAAACTGGAATTTCAGAATTGACAAATGCAGTAACCAAGTGCAATGCATAGGTTTGACAATCAAACAGTACCATTGAATAGAAAATTACTAAACTGGAAGATTGATCAAAACAAGAACCAGAGTGAAGCATAGAGCAAAAATATGGAAAATACTGAAAGTAATATAAAAGATATATAAAATGCAATCACTGGCTTCTCAGAAAAGGAAGAAGGAGAGAATAAAGCCAAAGTAATGTTTGAAGAGATTATGGTTTGGGAATTTATCAGATCTGATAAAAGACATTAAAGGAGCAAATTCAAGCCCTACAACCTCCCAAGAAGATAAAGACAAAACCACATCAAGGCTTTCATTATAACTTTGAGAACAAAAGCCAGAAAAAGAAACTAATTATGTTGTAAGTATCAATGGTAAGATAGCTAACTTCTCAACATGAATAATGGAGTTGAGGGGATAATGGAGTAATACTCTTTACAATGTTGAGAAAAAGGAAAAATATTCAAAAAATAATGGTGAACAGTGTTTGGGAACCATCTAAACAGAGGCTCTGGTCCTCAGTTTTGTTTCTTAACTCTTCTTTGAAGCAGGTGGAGAAGGATAATTTTATATATGTCATTAACTCAAACCTGTTTGGCTACTCGCTCATCCACAAAGCAGGCATAATACATGTCTTGCACCTGTCTGCTTGATAGACAGCAAATCACTACAGTTCTATGTATGAATGAGGAATGGAAATGTTTGCTATATTTATAACACATTCACTTCTTATAGGTAAAAGTTGCAAACTGAAACCTTTTGAACATATTCCAACTTTTGGCAAAACAAAACTTTCTCAGAATAAGTTCTTTTTAAAATGCTGGTGAATGGCCCAAAAATTTAGATAGTAAAACAACATTATCCTTTGAGTATGTGTAAATTTATCTCCCCAAATAGCTATTTAATGATGAGAGAAGAAAAAAAAAACTTAATAACTTGAATGTGACTGTTACAGTTTTATTTCGACATTCTTAAACAACATGGGTAGGAAAAAAAGAAGAGGGGTTTTTTTCCCCTTTTTACACTCACCCTTAAACTTATGGTTGGCCAAATGGCACAAAAGGATTAAGTGATAGATTAAGGACAAGAAGAGAATGAGATGGACTTACTTTTTTTGCCAGAATGACAGGGAGTTAATTGTCCCCTGAATGGCTCCTACGCTCTGCTATTAAAAAGAAAACACTGCGGCTGAGTGTGGTGGCACAAGTCTATAATCCCAGCACTTGGGAGTCTGAGGCAGAAGAATCACTGTGAGTTCAAGGCCAGCCTGAGCTATTTAGTGAGATTCTATTAAAAAAAAAAAAAAAACGGGAAAACTCACAAAACAGTAATATGAAAAAAATTTTTGTCATATGAAACATTATTTTTGTGATGCAAATTTTGTTTCTTGTAAATTAAATAAAAATTCATAATAAACTGGTATAAAAAGGGAGGTAATCACCTGGTGTGGTGGTGCACACTTGTGATCCCAGCACTCGGGGAGGGGGGGGGCTGAGGCAGGACCACCTGGAGTGATGGTGCACACCTGTGATCCCAGCCCTCGTTGAACTGAGGCAGGAGGATTGCCACAAGTTCAAGGCCAGCCTGAATCACATAGCAAGGCCCTGTTTAAAAAAAAAAATGTTTTAAGAAAAGATACCAAATGAAAACTTTATTTTCAGCAAATCTGCCTTAAAGAAATCCTAGTAGGAATATTTCAGGGAACAGAAAGTGATTCCAGAAAGAAACCTGAAGATATAGAAAGAAAGAAAGGTAATGGGAAGAGTAAACGTGTGCAGATTTAAGTAAATATTGACACTAATAGAATAAAGCTGTTTGCCTATTGATAATGAGACAGAATACATTTTTAAGGCAAGAATTATTCAAGAGAAAAAGATGGTCATAACCATAAACAGTTCTTTTTGTGGGGGAGGTTGGTTTGATTTGATTTAGTTTGTTATGGGAATCGAACACAGGGCCTTATGCTTGCCAGGCAGGCACTATGTCCCTGAACTATACCTCTGACCTCATTGTGTTTTGTTTTGAGACAGGATTTTGCTCTGCAGTTCAGGCTGATCCTGAACTCACTGTGTAACCCAGACTGGCCTCCTGAGTGCTGGCAGGCATGTACCACCATGCCCAGCAAGACAGTTCTAAATTTATGTGCATCTAATATAACTGAAAAATGCGTAACACAGAAATCAACCAGCAAATACAAACGTTCATAGTCATAGTGGGAAATTTTAATATGCTTCTCTTACAAAGGTGCAAGATGGAGAAAAAAAACTAAAAAATCTGCAGGTGGATCAAAAATATTTACTCAATTAAAAACATGGATTTGGTATTTACCTAGCATGCATGAGGCCCCCTGGCTTCAGTTCTTAATAACACCAAAAAAGAAATGACTTAATTGATATGAATGAAACATTCATTTAATATCCACAGAATACACATTCACTTTAAGTGCACATTTACCCTTATTTTATGCCACACACAAAAGTTAGTTCTAAATGGACTGCAGATATAAATGAAAAGCAAAGTCATAAAAGTTATAGAATGTATCTCCATAATGCTTGTGTAGGGAAGATTTATTAAACAGAAAATAATATAATGAAGGAAATGATTCCTAAAATGCATTTCATTAATGAACTTTTGATCAAAAGACACCTTAAGAGAGTTAAGTCAAATTATAGTGTAGGAAGATATTTTCAAAATTTTCTAAGTAACTTATGAATCCATAAGAAGATAAGCCTATAGAAAAATGAGCAATATAATTGAATAAAAGAAGTTATTCAGCTGACCATGTGTGCCTTGGGAGCATTTGGGAGGCTGAGACAGGATTGTTGCAAGTCCAAGGCCAGGCTACATAGTAAATTCTTGTCATTGAGAGACAATACCAGACACCCACAACTTAAAGGAGGAGGTTTATTTTGGCTCATGTTTCAGTCCATAGTCAGCTGGCTCCTTGACCTGCTTCTTCTGACCAGACCCCACCCCTTAACAGCAAGCCAGCTATTAACCTCAATAATCCAATTACCTTCCCAAAGCCCCACCAGTGAGCACAGGAGGCTCTTGAGGGACAGCTAGATGTAAACTGTAACGGTGCTAAATGCCTCCTGTATCTGGACATCTATCTTCCCCAACATTTGGATAGTTTTCAGTTATTATTAAGTC
>RJWM01009084.1:0-69444 GCA_004363535.1 Dasyprocta punctata
GTCTACCTAATAAGGGCATATTTGGCAGGATAGCAGCCGCATGTTTATCAGCCGCAGCAGGAAGCAGGCGCCATCTTTGGGTGGTGGCCGGGTGCCGGCTCTCCACACATGGGTCTAGTTTCAATCTTTGGCATGTGGAAAGCCTGTTTTTCCAGCACCACTTATTAAAGAGGCTGTCTTTCTTCCAGTGAACATGTTTAGCCCCTTTGTCAAAGATAAGGTAGTTAAGTGTCTTTGTGGTTGTGCCTGCATCTTCTAATCTATTCCATTGATCCTCAGGTCTGTTTTTTTGTTTGTTTGTTTGTTTGTTTTTTTGCCAACACCATGCTGATTTCCTCACTGTAGTTTTGTAGTATAATTTCAAGTCAGGAATTGTGATGCCTCCTGCCTTGCCTTTCTTGCCCAGGATTACCCTTGCTATTCTAGGTCTCTTCTGTTTCCCAATGAATTTTTGGGATATTTTCTTAGATCCGTAAAATGTTAATGGTATTTTGATCAGGATTGCATTAACACTGTACAACAGTTTTGGGAGTGTAGGCATTTCCACAGTTTTGGTTCTTTCTAACCAAGAACAAGGATATCGTTCCATTTTCTGACATCCTCTTGACACTACTTTTTGAGAGTACTATAGTTTTTGATGTATTTGTCTTTTACATCCTTTATTAGGTTGATTCCTAAGTATTTCATTATTTTGGGTGCTATTGTGAAAGGTGTCATTTCCATAATTTCTCTCTCAGTGAGTTTGTTGTGTACAAGAATGCTATTGATTTTTGAGTGCTGACTTTGAATCCAGCTTACACTGATGAATTTGCTTATTAACTCTAGTAGTCTTTTGATGGAGTTTTTGGGATCTTCTATGTAGAGTATCAGGTCATCTACAAATAGTGATAATTTAACTTCTTTCTTTCCTATCCTTATTCCTTTTATTTCTCTCTCTTGTCCAATTGCTCTGGCTAATATTTCCAGAACTGTACTGAGTAAGAGTGGTGATAGTGGACATCCTTGTCTTGTTCCTGATTTTAGAGTGAAAGTTTTCACTTTTTATCCATTTAATATAATGTTGGCTATTGGTTTATCATAGATGCCTTTATCAGATTGAGATAGATAACATCTATTCCAAGTTTCTGTAAGGTTTTTATCATGAACAAGTTTTGGACTTTATCAAATGTCTTTTCTGCATCTATTGAAATGATCATGTGATTTTTGTCTTGGCTCTGTCAATGTGATGTATTACATTTATCGATTTGTGTATGTTAAGCCATCTCTGCATTCCTGGGATGAATCTCACTTGATCATATGTTTAATCCTCTTGATGACTTGCTGTATTTTATTTACCAGTATTTCATCAAGAATTTTTGCATTGATGTTCATTAGGGAGATTGGCATATATTTCTCCTTTTGGTTTGGTCTCTTGGTGGTTTTGGTATCAGAGTAATACTTGCCTCCAGGAATGAGTTAGGGAGAACTGATTCCTTTTCAATTTCATTGAAGAGTTTGAGGAGTTTTGGCATTAAATCTTCTCTAAATTTCTTATAGAACTCAGCTGTAAATCCATCAGGACCTAGACTTCTCTTTGTTGGTAAGTTTTTAATCACATCTTAAATTTCAGTAGCTGATATTGGGTTGATCAAAATTGTAACTTCTTGATTCAGCTTTGGTAATTCATACATTTCTAGGAATTTGTGCATTTCCTCTGTGTTTTCCACCCTATGTGAGCAAAGATTTTCAAAGTAGGTATTCACGATCTTCTGAATTTCCATGGGACATGTAGTAATTTCTCCCTTTTCATTCCTTATTTCATGGATTTGAGTTTTTCTCTTTCTTTTTCTTGATAAAATTGAATAGAGGTTTATCAATTTTGTTTATTGTCTCAAAGAACTAGCTCTTCAATTCATTAATTATTTGTACTATTTTCTTAGTCTCAATTCTGTTAAGTTTCTACTCTGATCTTTATAATTTTCTCTCCTCTATGAGCTTTGGGTTTGACTTGCTCTTCTTTTTCTAGATGCTTGAGGTATAACATTGGGTTGTTTTATGGTTTTTTTCTTTTTTATTTAAAAGAAAGCAAAAAAAGACACATACAAGAAAGACAAAAAGCAAAAGAGGCAAACAAATGACTAGAGTAAATGCACAACAGTAACATTACACATTTACAAAACAGGATGATAGAAACTTGACAATGATTGCAATATTGCATATTGTTATCTTCAGAATGGTTGTTTACACTAACAGATATAGACATGTAAAATTGATCTAATCATATGAGTATTAACTGTTCTTTATCAATAACTAATACATTCAGAAGTATGTTCATTTTAGTTATCTTACATATACATATATACAGATTTATATATTTTCCTTTTCCCTTCCCTCTTTCCCCCTTTTCCCTTCCCAATTACTTTTGGTCTTCAGGCTGTTTTTTACCCTTACATAGTATTTATTATAGATATTGGATCATATATACTTTTTCAGTTTCTTACACTAGGGAGACAATACAGTATTTACATATGTGGGTTTGATTTATCTCACTTATGAGTATGGTCTCAAGTCGTGACCATTTCCTTATAAATGTCTCAATGCAATCTTTCTTAATAGCTGAGTAGTACTCCATTGTATAAAAATATCACATCTTTTTTATCCATTTTTTGATTGATGGGCACTTGGGTTGTTTCCAAGATCTGGCTGTTATGAATTGGATTGCTATAAACATGGGTGAACAGATATCACTGTGGTATGATATTTTCAGTTCTTCTGGGAAGATGCCCAGAAGAGGGATAGCTGGGTTGAATGGGATCTCTAATCCTAGCTTCTTGAGGAATCTCCACACTGGCTTCCACAGTGTCTGCACCAGTCTACACTCCCACCAACAGTGGAGAAGAGTCCCTTTGTGCCCACAGCCCCTCCAGTATTTGTTGTTGATTGATTTTTTAATCTTGGCCATTCTTTCTGGAGTGACATGGAATCTCAGTGTTATTTTAATTTGCATTTCCCGAATGACCATTGATGTTGAACATTTTTTCATATATTTATTTGCTATTTGTATTTCTTTCTCTGAGAAGTGTGTATTCTTCTCAGATGCCCATTTTTCGATTGGGTCCTTGAATTTTATAAGAGTATCAGAAATACAGCACAAGAACAAAATACTAAAAGCTGTCAGAGAAAAGAAACAGATCACCTATGAAGGAAAGCATATCAGAATCATGGCAGACTTCTCAACACAAACCTTTAAGTTAAGAAGAGCTTGGAGTGAAGTATTTCAAATCCTGAAAGAAAGCAACTTTCAACCCAGTTTGACGTACCCTGCAAAACTATTCTTAAAAATTGATGGAGAAATAAGATACTTTCATGACAAAGAACAACTGAAGAAATTTATGGCCACCAAACCAACATTACAAAGAGTACTGAAAGACACTCTAGAAAGAGACAAAGATGACTATAATCTCAGGAACAACAACAAAAGGAAACCACTAAGCAGGGCAAATAATTAGACAGAATATATAGAAAACCAAAACAGAAAGATATCATGACAGGGATGAGCCAGCACATACCAGTCATATCAATCTGTGTAAATGGTCTCAACTCACCAATAAAAAGAAACAGACTTGCAGAGTGGGTTAAGAAACAAAACCCAACAATATGCTGTGTACAAGAAACACATTTCACTCAAAAGGAAATTCACAGACTAAAAATCAGAGGCTGGAAAACAATACTCCATGCAACAGGAACCCAGAAAAAAGCAGGGGCAGCTATTATGTTTGCAAACAATGCAAACTTCAAACCGAAAATGATCAAAAGAGATAAAGAAGGTCACTAAATACTTGTTACGGGAAAACTTCAGGAGGAAGAGATTACAATCATAAATATATATGCACCGAATATGGGAGCACCCAACTATGTAAGACAATTCTTAATAGAGATGAAAAACCAAATAAAGAATAATACAGTTATAACAGGGGACCTTAACACCCCACTGTCACAGAGAGACAGATCAACCAAACAAAAAATCAGCAAAGAAATAACAGAACTGAGTCAAACTTGTGAACAAATGGACCTAGTAGATGTGTACCGTGTATTCCACCCATCAACATCAGAATACACATTCTTCTTAGCTGCACATGGGTCATTCTCTAAAATAGATCATATACGGGTCCACAAAACATGCTTAAGTAAATGCAGAGGAACAGAAATAATTCCATGCATATTATCTGACCATAGCACAGTAAAATTGGAAATGAATGACAAAAAAACCTACAATAACGTCATAAACACATGGAAATTAAATGATGCTCTCCTAAATAACCAATGGGTCACAGAAGAAGTTAAAGAAGAAATTAAAAAATATCTACAATTGAATGAAAATGCAAATACAAATTACCGGAACCTGTGGGGTAGAATGAAAGCAGTCCTCAGAGGGAAATTTATAGCACTAAACTCCCACATCAGAAAAATGGAAAGAACACACATAAACAACCTAATGCTGCAGCTCAAACTTTTAGAAAAAGAAGAGCAAGTCAAGTCCAAAGCCCAAAGAAGGGAGGAAATTATTAAGATTAGAGCAGAAATTAATGCAATTGAAACTAAGAAAACAAAAGAAAGAATTAATGAATCAAAGAGTTGGCTCTTTGAAAGAGTAAATAATATTGATAAACCCCTAGCCAACCTTATCAAGAAGAGGAAAGAAAAAAGCTCAGATTCATGCAATAAGAAATGAAAAGGGTGAAATCACTACAGACCCGGTGGAAATACAGAAGATCATCAACACCTACTTTGTAAACCTTTACTCACACAGATTCGATAACACAGAAGAAATAGACAGATTCTTAGAACCTATCAATTACCAAAGCTGAGTCAAGAAGATATAAAGCTGCTGAATAACCCAATTTTAGCTAATGAAATTGAAAATGTAACTAGGACCCTACCAACAAAGAAAAGCCCAGGCCCTGATGGATTCACTGCTGAATTCTACAAGAAATTTAGGGAAGACTTAATGCCAACATTCCTCAAACTCTTCAATGAAATTGAAAAGGAAGTAAGTCTCCCTAAATCATTAATGGAAACAACTATTACCCTAATACCAAAACCAGAGAAAGATCCAACCAAAAAAGAAAATTACAGACCAATCTCCCTAATGAACATAGTTGCAAAAATCCTCAATAAAATACTGGCAAATAGAATACAACAAGTTATCAGAAAGATTATACAGCATGATCAAGTGGGATTCATCCCAGGAATGCAGGGATGGTTCAACATATGCAAATCAATACATGTAATACACCATATCAACAGGGCCAAGGACAAGAACCACATGATCATCTCAATAGATGCAGAAAAACTTTCGACAAAATCCAACACCCATTCATGATAAAAACCCTACAGAAAATTGGAATAGATGGTCTCTACCTCAATCTGATAAAAGCTATATATCACAAACCAACAGCCAACATCTTACTAAATGGAGAAAAACTGAAAACTTTCAACCTAAAATGAGGAACAAGACAAGGATGGCCATTATCACCATTCCTATTCTATATAGTTCTGGAAATATTAGCCAGAGCAATTAGACAAGAGAAAGACATAAAGCGAATAAGGATAGGAAAGGAAGAAGTGAAATTATCATTATTTGCAGATGATATGATACTCTACATAGAAGACCCCAAAAAATCCATTTGAAGACTTCTAGAAGTAATAACCAAATTCAGTAATATAGCTGGATACAAGGTCAACACTCAAAAATCAATAGCATTCCTGTACACAAACAACAAAATCACTGAGGGAGAAATAAGGGAAACCACACCCTTCACTATAACATACAAAAAAATGAAATACTTAGGAATCAATCTAACGAAGGAAGTAAAAGATCTATACAGTGAAAATTACATTACTCTAAAGAAGGAAATGGAAGAAGATCTCAGAAAATGGAAAGATATTCCCTGTTCATGGATAGGAAGAACAAACATCGTGAAAATGGCCATTCTCCCAAAATTGTTATACAGATTTAATGCAATCCCAATCAAAATACCACTTGCCTACCTCACAGAGATAGAGAAAGCATTCCTAAAATTCATCTGGAATCAGAATACCAAAGGTAATTCTGGGCAACAAAGGTAAGGCAGGAGGCATCACAATCCCAGACTTGAAATGATACTACAAAGCTACTGTGATAAAATCAGCATGGTACTGGAATCAAAACAGACCTGAAGATCAATGGAATAGATTAGAAGATACAGCCACAACTACAAACACACTTAGCCACCTCATCTTTGACAAAGGGGCCAAATGTGCATTGGAAGAAAGATAGCCTCTTTAACAAATGGTGCTGGAAAAACCGGCTTTCTATATGCCATAAACTAAAAATAGATCCATGCCTATCACCATGCACTAATATAAAATCAAAATGGATCAAAGATCTGAATATTAAAACAGAGACACTAAACTTACTAGAAGACAGAGTAGGTAAAAATCTCAATGATATAGGAGTAGGCGAGAGTTCATGGACAAAAATCAAATTGCATGGGAAACACTTCCCAGAATCAACAACTTGTATCTTGTCTCACTAAAAAGTTTTTGCATGTCAAAGGAAATCTCCAACAGAGTAGAAAGAAAACCCACAAATTGAGAAAATATCTTAGCCAATTGTCTGTCACACAAAGGACTTCTATCTAAAACATATAAAGAATTAAAAGAAATCAGGCCCCTAAAATTCAAGGACCCAATCCAAAAATGGGCATCTGAAATGAATACACACTTCTCAGAGAAAGAAATACAAATGGCAAATAAATATATGAAAAAATGTTCAACATCAATGGTCATTCGGGAAAAGCAAATTAAAATAACACTGAGATTCCATCTCACTCCAGAAAGAATGGCCAAGATTAAAAAAATCAATCAACAACAAATGCTGGAGAGGCTGTGGGAAAAAAGGAACTCTTCTCCACTGTTGGTGGGAGTGTAGACTGGTGCAGACACTGTGGAAGCCAGTGTGGAGATTCCTCAAGAAGCTAGGATTAGAGATTCCATTCAACCCAGCTATCCCTCTTCTGGGCATCTTCCCAGAAGAACTGAAAACATCATACCACAGTGATATCTGTGCACCCATGTTTATAGCAACCCAATTTGTAATAGGCAGATCTTGGAAATAATCCAAGTGCCCATCAATCAAAAAATGGATAAAAAAGATGTGATATTTTTATACAATGGAGTACTACTCAGCTATTAAGAAAGATTGCATTGAGACATTTATAAGGAAATGGTCACGACTTGAGACCATACTCATAAGTGAGATAAATCAGACCCACATGTGTAAATACTGTATTGTTTCCCTAGTGTAAGAAACTGAAAAAGTATATATGATCCAAAATCTATAATAAATACTATGTAAGGGTAAAAAACAGCCCGAAGAGCAAAAGTAATTGGGAAGGGAAAAGGGGGAAAGAGGGAAGGGAAAAGGAAAAGATATAAATCTGTATATATATGTATGTAAGATAGCTAAAACGAACACACTGCTGAATGTATTCGTTATTGAGAAAGAACAATTAATACTCATATGATTAGATCAATTTTACGTGTCTATATTTGTTAATATGAACAACCATTTTAAAGATAATGATATGCAATATTGCAACCATTGTCAAGTTTCTATCATCCTGTTTTGTAAACCTGTAATGTTACTGTTGTGTGTTTACTCTAGTCGTTTGTTTGTCTGTTTTGTTTTTTGTCTTTGCTATATGTGTCTTTTTTTTCCACTTAAATTAAAAAAAACTGTTAGAGAAAAGAAACAAATCACCTATAAATGAAATCACATCAGATTCACAGCAGACTTCTCAACACAAACCCTCAAGGCAAGAAGAGCTCAGAGTGAACTATTTCAAGCTCTAAGTAAAAACACCACCAACCCAGATCAATGTACCCAACAAAACTATCCTTCAAAATTGATGGAGAAATAAGATACTTCCATGACAAAGAACGCCTGAAGAAATTCATGATCACAAAATTAGCAATCCATAATTGTTCTGAGGCACATTCTAGAAGGAGACAACAAGGATTACGACTTCATGAACCCTAACAGAAAGAATCAATCAGGCAAGGCAAGCGGTAACACAGAAAGGAATAAAAAGGAACCAGCAACAGGAAAATAACATGACAAGGCTAGGTCAATATATGTCTGTTATAATCATCAGTGCTAATGGGCTTGATTCACCATCAAAAGAAATAGACTGGCAGATTGGATCAAGAAGCAAGGCCAACAATCAGCTGAATGCAAGAAACACATTTAACTCAAAACAAATTTAATTACTGGAAGTCAAAGCTTGGAAAACAAAAGATGTGAGGGACACAAATGGAATTTGTCTGAAGGATAAGAAAGATAGCACCAGGGAAGTTAGCTAATGCAATTTGCCACAAGGACAAGCATTGCCATAACCACTGTTGTTGAGTTAAAGTAAAAGGAAAACTATTTTGCACTTCAAGTCCAAAGAGCTGAATATCACACATTCGCCCACAGACAATCAGTTCTGCCACAGCATCATAAGTGAAAGTAATCATTTTATGTAGAATGTGGAGCATTTGTAGCCATTATTAAGGGGGCCCTGAGACTGTCAAAGGACTCCAATGGGCATATGCTGTGTTGGAAAAATAATTAAAAACATTGGTGAAGACAGGTTAACTCTAGAGAGCTGAGCATTAGAAAGAGCTAAATTAACTTGAAAGACAGTTTTAGCCTTTGACATATGTCCAGAGGTAAGGGCCAGATCCCCACTGAGGATGTTAAAGAGAGGGACTAAATCATGAGCTGTGAGTGTAAGAGCTGAGTGGAGCCAACGAATATTGCCAAGTGGGGTTTGAAAATAAATCAGGGTTGTAAGATGATTAACCAGGATCTGAATAGTATGGGGCATGATATGACTTTGTTGAATAAGGGGACCCAAATACGAAAAAGGTGCCATGGTTTGCACCTTTTTGGGGGCCACCACCAGATCTGCATCATGAGGGGCATTATCTAATTTAGTAAATACTTGATTCAAAATGGATAAGGATTCATGTGCTAGAAGGATGTTATCTAAATATAGGCAGATGGATAAGCCTGATGGACTGACAAAATGACTGCTGCTACAAACACTTGGCATAAGGTTGGACTATTTGCCATTCCTTGTGGCAGACAGCACCATTGGAAGTGGTGCATAGGGGCTTGATGATCAATAGAGTATTAACTGAAAGGAAAACATTATCGTGGGATCAGAGAGCAATAGTAATAAAAGCAGTCTTTCAAATCAATCACCATGAGGGAAAAATGTAGAGATAGCCACGGGGCTAGGCAACGTGGGTTCAAATGCTCCCACAGGTTCTGTTGTACAATCGACTGCCCATAAATCCTGTAGCAATCTCCGCCTTCCTCATTTCTTTTTCATTACAAAAATTGGAGCATTACCAAGACTATTGGAAGATTCTGAGTGTCCCACCCTCACCTGTTCATTAACCAGTGTATGAGCTGCCATAAGTTTCACCCGAGTTAGGGGCTGGTAATCAGCCCAAACAGGATCATTAGACATTCTAGTTACTTTGGATGCCATTTGTGAGGACTGAGAAGAGAAATGTGAGGATGAGTGCATTTTACTAAGAGTCCTTTTAAGGTCGGTTGGAGGGGATTTTCTCCTTTCCTGAGTATATTTTCCCACCTCTTGAGTAGGGAGGAAGCCCCACTGAAGCATCTTATGGGTCACTGAGGAGTTTGGACTCACCAAAAAATGCCCCCATATCCTGTAATGCACCAAGACCCCATAGACTGACAGGTGTGTAGGGGAGGACATAAGGTAGAAAATACCCAGAATGGCCTCTGCCTTCCTCCAAGTCAGTAATCTAGCGCTTCTTCCAGGGTGAGAAACACTGCCCACCCCCTGTAGGTCCATAGCTGCCACATCCAGAGGCTGTGCTGTAGGTCAGTGGTGTTGGGCAATAACTGAAGCATCTGACGTGTGTCTAAAACTCCTTTACGCTTTTCCTTCGATAGTCAATTCCATCACTAGATGATCTTGTTTAACATGTTGAACCCAATATATATCAGAGAACCCAAACTCTTTGGATCTCGTTTCTTTATTTGTAATTTTTCCAACTTTTATTGAGGGAAAAATAACAAATTGAGTGATACAAGAGTTTGGCATGACCTGAGCAGTGTTTTGAGTAGGTTGAATCCTAACCTTGATTTCCCCTATATAGTCAGCATTGATGACACCAGACAACACTTGGAGACTTAAAATGAGGCTGCTTCAACCTAGCGGGGGACTCACTGTTCCAGGGGGCAAAGGTTATAGACTCCTATCGGAATAACTTAGGGTCCCCTTTCAGTGTTAGTATGAATCTAGATGAGGGACTAATGTCCACGCCTCTGCTGTGTTTTGTTGCATGCCAGAGGTGAGAAACGCTTGGTGTTGGAGGGGAGGTTTGAGCATGAATTAGGGAAAGCACTCACACTGTTTAGTGGGGTGAAGTGAGCCCTCACTGGAAGTTTTCTAAAGTAGGCTGATCCACATTAGTTTTAGTTCTGTACTCATTTGCGCAAGGATACCTTCATCTACACCTTACACGAACACCAGGTTTTGTTAGAGAAACTGATAATGGCTATGCCGTCCCCACAGGTGAAACAGTACAGTTTCAGGCAAAATGTCCTCCGCCTCCACAGTTGAAACAAGCAGCCATGCTCCCTCCCTCTTCTCTAGGCTGTGGGTGAATAACCTGAGTAACAACTGCTGCCAAGGCAGCCCCCTGCACACAGGAGGGCCTAAGTTGACACAAGTTGGAATCATCTCAGCCAGTGTGGCCAATTCCTAATTGGCTCTTAAAGCCTCTTTACACAATTTATTTGCATTTTCAAAGGTCAATTGTTGAACTATTGATTCATTAACCTCTGCATCACTTATGATTCTCCCACTAACCTCCAACAAGCATGCCGCAAAATCCTAGAGATGTTCATCAGGACCCTGATGAACGGAGATCAGATCAAGAGATGTCTCACCCTTTGAGAGAAGTTCCCTCCAAACCTTCATGGTAGCTATTTTAATCTGCTCATAGACTTGCAATTCAAAAGTAAGTTGATTATTTGTGGCAGCAAAGGACCTTGTCTAATTAACATATCCTTTGCAATGGCTAAGTTGTGAGCAGCATTGAATATATTCTGATTCATGAAGAGCTCAAAACAATTTCCTTTCCACAACAGGTAATTTCTCATACTTAAGCACACTTTAAGTGTTCCTTTCCAGTCATTTGAATCCATAGTCTCTTGCCCTGGGAATGCTGTTAAACCTAGATCAAAAGGGGCCATGGAACTGTAGGTAGTGGTAGCTTGTTTTAATTCCATTAGGGTCTCTAAGGGTACAGTTCACGAAGACATGTAATCTGTTCTGGGTTATTGGGGACTCAGTATTCAGCAACATGGTAGATATATTGAAAACCCTCCATGGATTCCCTTGGCCATCTGGTTTCCTTTAATGCTAATTTTAAGGGCGAGGGGAAAAAAAAGCCAGCTCCACTCCGAGAAAACAAATTTTCACATTGCCGTGCAACAAAACTCTGAGCCAAAAATGCAGAAATCTCCACTTGCGGCTCAACTAAATTCATCAGGCACTGTAAAACAGAATTCACCACAAAACACTCCACTGAGAAAGGACCCCTTTTGCCCCCACTGTTCCTCCCCTATCTAATTGAACAGAGGTTTAAGCTGTATTGGGGGCTACTGTTCTAGCCTCTCCTTTCCACTTAGGACTTGGTCTTAAACTAGTGCTTCCAGCCAAATCTGTTGTGCTCATCTTAACAAGTGTATAGCATTAAAACACTCCCTAATGCAAATCCACAAAACTAAAGTAAACACAGAAATCAAAACTACAACAAACATTTTTGTATCTCATTTCTATATACATATTCTTCGAGAACTGCTTGCCCCATGTTAACCCCTGATAAAGTCAATGCAACTCTCTCCTTTTGTTTCTCATGAACCTGTTTTTCTCCTTGGCCCTAGTAAGCCTATTTTTCTCTCTCTGTTGCCCCAAGTTTTACACCTCAAGAATTCACTATTGATACACTTCTCCCCCTTTTGCACACTCATTGAGAAATGTCCCCTCGCCTGCTAGTTTTTCTTACCCTGGTCCCTTATTCACGCGCCACATGTTGCATCTCTAAATTCCCAGGGGGAAGAACAATGAAAGGATGAAGAAAGTAAAGATAGAGACAGAAAGTTGAGGTTAAGTGGACCTCTTCCTCAGAATGGGAGGAAGAGATTGCTCAACCACCACAAGGCATTTATTTATACATTTGTCATATGCTGGCCCTTGGTTTAACTAGCTCACCGCTTATCTCCTTGTTCTTGGGGTTGGAGCGCTGTTCACCTCCTGCACTCCATGCCCTCAGGGTGTTCCTTAGGCGCTCTGTGCCCTTGGGGAATTCCTCAGCTACTCTGTGCTTTCAGCTCAATGTGTGTTATTGATCAGCGACTCCCGACACTATACAGCTACTTTGATAAAAAAAAAAAAAAAAAAAAAAAAAAAGTATGGTACTGGCAAAATGAACAAACAAAAAAACCAGACCTGAGGATCATTGGAAAGATTAGAAAATGCAGAAACAATTCCAGGCATACTTAGCCACCTTACTTTTAACAAAGAAACCAAACACATTCGCTGAGAGAAAGATAGCCTCTTTAATAAATGCTGCTGGGAAAATTCACCTTGCACATGTCAAAGATTAAAACTAGACCTGTATCTTTCATCATGCACTAAACTAAAGTTGAAATGGATCAAGGATCTAAATATTAAAACAGAAACACCAAATCTGCTAGGAGACAGAATAGATGGAACTGCTGAAGACATTAGTTCATAAAAGACTTTATACACAAAACCTTGATTGCACAGGAAGCATCATGAAGAATCAACAACTGGGATCTCATCTTATTAAAACGTTTTGTACAGAAAAAAGAAAAAACCCACCGACAGACTCAAGAGAACAACACAGACTGAAAAAAATGTTTTTGCCTGTTTTTCTTTAAACAAAGGACTAATATCTATAATATTTGCCTGCTGTTTTTCAGAGAAAGGACTAATATCTAGAATATATAAAGAACTTAAAAGAAATCGGACCCATCAAATTTAAAGATCCAATCAAAATATGGGCATCTGAAATGAATAGACACTTCTCAGATGAAGAAGTACAAACAGCACATAAATATATGAAAAAATGTTCAACCTCACTGGTCATCTGAGAGATGCAAATTAAAAGAATGCTAAGGTTCCATATCACTCCAGAAAGAATGGCTTTTATCATGAAATCAACCAGTAACAAATGCTGAAGGGGTTCTGAGGAAAAAGAACATTTCTGCACTGTTTGTAGAAGTGTAAACTGGTACAACCTCTGTGGACAAAAGTGTGGAAATTCCTCAAAACCTAGAGGTTCCATTTAACATAACTATTTTCTTTTTGGTATCTTCCTGAAAAAATTAAAACATCATACCACATTGATATATGCATATCATGTTTATAGCAGTGCAACTTGTAGTAGCAAAATCTTGGAAACAGCCCAAATGCCCCATCAACCAGTAAATGGATAAAGATGTGATTCTTTAAAATATACAGTGAAGCACTACTCAGTCTTAAGGACACATTTGAGACATTTCTAGGTAAATGAATGCACATCAAAAACATACTCTTAAGTGAAATAAATCAGACATGGATGTGTAAATATTGCATGATTTCTCTAGTATGGGAAATCAAAGTGTAAATAATGACCAAAATGTATAATAGACATTGCAAAATAGGAAGAAAATGTTCAAATGAGAAGGTGAGCTGGGAGGGGGGGGGGAGGAAAGGAAAACAAAAAAAGAGAAAAAAGGGAAAAAATAAACAAATGTTTTATAAATAAGGAGGGTAAGAGGGGTTTAAGGGAGGGTAGGGAAAGGGGAAAAAAGCAATCAAAATATATCAGGTACAGGTACAAATTCCCTAGGATAAATGTGGTCATTATATATACCTAAAATGTACCAACATAAAAATATTTAGATGTTTTTTAAAGTATTGGGAATCTTAGAGGTGAAATTTTGACACAGATAAACTATAAATAGATCGTTTATCTACTACCAAACAGCGCTGCATCAGTACACCAGCTTGAACCTTGTGAGTTTTGTTTAAGCTCCTCACTTTCCTGGGTTGTGGTGTGCGAAGGACTCGGCTGGGCTGCTTCCTCAGACAGGCTTGTCCATGCGCCTGGTAAGGCCCTGACTCCAGGGCTGGGTAATAGGAGTATTTAAGCCTCATGTCTGTCTTCTTCCCTCAGGCTGGTGTGCGCACATCCTCTTTACCACGGTAGAGGTGCAGAAGTCGATGAACCTAAGTCACAAGCACACTTCCTCTACTAGCATAACATTTGCTAACATCATTGACCAGAGCAACCATGGGACCAAGTCCACAGCCAACCCGGAAGAGCACCACTCACCTGTACAGCTCACAGGTACGGGTCACTCTGTGAACTATTCGGTTCAGTTATTTATTTATCCTGACCATAGTGCTTTATTGTTGTCATATTGTGTCTTGAAATCAGGTACCACGAGATCTATGACATCTTCATTCCCAGGGATGTTTTGGCTTTTCTAGGTATTTTGTGTTGCCAAATGAATATCAAAATTGTCAGCTTTTACTGGATGCCAACTGAACTTTTGGTCAAGGTGGCATTGAACTCAAAAATAAATTTGAGGAAATTAAACACCAAGCAAGCATTTAGTCTAGTATCAATATATATCATCTATCTCTCTGAATTTTGGGGTCCCAGCTATGCTTTAAATGCATCCCCAAAAGTCCATGCCTCAGAAACTTAACGTCCGACACAAGAGTGCTGGGGGTGAGAACTGAATGGGGTGCTACCATGAGCCCTCACGAGTAAACCCATGTCCTGTCAGAGGCAGCGGGTTGTTACCCAAGTGAGCTCAGCTGCCTCTTGCTCTCTTGCTGTTCTGCCTTTTTCCTTCCACCATGGGTTGTTACCATGTAAAGCCTTAAACTGAGTGCCTGTACCTGGGTACTGGACTTCCCAACCTACATTGGATCTACACCGTATTTCCCAACATACATCAGACCTCCCAATGTATGTGAGAAATACATTTCTCTGCTGTATAAAGTACCCAGTTTGTGGTATTTAGTTACAGAAGCACAAAACAAACTAATATAGGTACCCTTGACTTTTTTCCAGCAAAGATGGAATGTTTCAATGATTATATCTTTTGCATCTTTCATTAATCCAGTTTCTATGCACTTAATTTTTGCTATGCTTAGGATCGAATGCGCTGATTTTTACACAAAGAAATGTAATTTACTTTTATATTGATTTTTTTCTGTGCTTTTGCTAATATCATTTATTATTTCAGGAGATTTCTAATAGAATTCTTAAGAATATTTGCATACATTGCATAGCAAATAAGTGAAACTTGTACTTTCTGCTCTTGTGTTTTCATATAATTTTTATTGCCTTCCTTGCTTTATCATACTGGATCAAATTTCTCATGCAAATTTGAATCTAAGTAGAAAACTAAAATAAAACTCTGCCTTATCCCCAATCTAAGGCTGAAATCATTTTGATTTCATCATTAAATATGACAAAGATTTGAGGTTTTTTAGACACTTTATTAGATTATGACTCATATTCTTAGTTTATAGAAAACATTTATCAGTGATGAATGTTGAATTATATTGATGTCCTTTCTTCATTTATTGAGATTTTCATATGATATTTCTGTCCTATTCTGTGAATGTGACAAATTACTAAGTTATTTTTAAATGTTAGACCAATTTTGTTTTCCAGAGATAACCCTCATTCAGTCATAGTATGTGGTTTCCTCTGAGTATTTCTGCTTTGTTTGTGTAACAATAGGAGCATTGCATCTGAAACTGTGTGGGATACACACTAAATTGGACTCCAGAACTCTGACTACTAGTATTCATACCTTCGTGAATATTTTGTGGGTAATATCTTCTCCTTGACTATGATGAGTATGACTTGTGATTTGCTTTTAAACAATAGAATGCAAGAACAAGAGAAGGACTTGATTACATTTGTGATGGCACTACAGAGCTCTATGACTTCTGTCTTGCTAGAATATTCTCTTTCTTGGAGACTCTGAAGAAAGAGTCAAGATGTGAGCTGGTATATGGAGAGTATTGCATGGCAGTCTGGTTACAACAGTTGTTGTCTTCAAAAAACAAGAATTTCCTCCCTCCAACACACTCATGAAACTGGATCTTCCCCCAAAACTCCCAAGAATGGAAGCAGATACTTCTCAAGTTAAGTCTCAAATGAGACTGCAGCTCAGGCTGACACCATGATTATAACCTTGTGCCTCTGAAGACAGATGGCTCCATATCCATGGCATGGAGGGAGACCCGTGACTAAGATGCTTGGTGACCAAAGAGATAGCCTATTCCCAAACACTTACATAATAGTACTTCATATATCTTCCCTGAGAGAAGAAAAGAATGCATTGTCTTTAATGGTTATAAAAATATTCTTTACTTTTTTCAGTTCTTCTTTTTGCTTGAATTGACCAATGACCTAAATTGATTAGTATTTTTCCAACTCTCCTACTATTGCCTTTGCCATTTGTCTGTGTTTGTTCCTTTTAAAATTGCAGTAGCTAAAGGAAAGAACAACTGGGATGGGGGAAAGGAGAAAAGAAAGTAGGGAAAGGATTATATATATATATACATATGCACACATATATATGCTAGATTATTATATTACTAATTTTTGCTAGTTTATCGAAGACTGGTTTGTGCTTTTGTTGTTTTCATGCCTATATTTTATAATCTGAGCAACTACTTTGAAGATAACAATACACACTATATTAACCATTGTTAATCTTCTATTATTTTGTTTTGAAATTCTGTATCATTGTTTTATTCTTTTTTCATTCTAAAATGTAAAATGAAATAAAATAAAATTGCAATAGCTATTTTCATTCCACCATAGTGGTTTTTGTTTTTGTTTCTGTTTTTGTTTTTATGTATAGTTCTCTGCCAAGTTCCCAATAAGTAGTTTGGATTCTTTACTCTTCCAAACCTCTCTTGTAGCCATTGGTTCAAGCATAATCAACTATGCAAAAGTTTTTAAATTTGATGTGATTCCAATTGTTGGCTGTTTGTAATATTTCCTATGTGATTTGGGTTTTGTTCACAAAGTCTTTGCCTACACCTATGTCTTTAAGAGTTTTACCTATTCTATCTTCCAGCAGATTAAGGGTTTCTGTGTTACTATTCAGATCATTGATTCATTTCCATTTTAGTTTAGTGGCATAAAGCCAATTTTCTCAGCAACATTTGTTAAAGAGGCTGTTTTCATCCTTCAAAGGAATTTGGCCCCTTTGTCAAAGATAAAGTGGCTAAGTGTGCTTGAAGCTGTTTCTGCATCTTCTGTTATATACTATTGATCCACAAGTCTGGGTTTTGCTTTGTTTTATTTTTTGAATACTACATTATTTTTTGGTGTTTTGTCTTGTTTTGTTTTGTTTTGTTTTTGTTTGTTTGTTTTTTTGTTTTGTCACTGTAGGTCTTTAGCATAATTTAAAGTCAGGGATTGTGATGCCCCCTGTCTTACCTTTGTTGCCCAGAATTGCTTTTGCTATTCTAGGTCTCTTCTGGTTCCATACAAATTTTAGGATTGCTTTCTGTAGTTCTGTGAGAAATAGTATCGGTATTTTGGTTGAGATTGTAGTAAATCTGTACAACAGATTGGAAGTATGGTCCTATTCACCACATTGGTACTGCCTGTACAGGAATGGACTGTCATTCCATTTTCTGATATACTCTTCAATTTCCTTTTCCAGATCGCTGTAGTTTTTATCACAGAGGTCTTTCACTTCTGTGGTTAGGGTGATTCCTAAGTATGTCATTTTTCATGATGCTACTGAGGGAAGCATTTTTTCCCTAGTTTCTATTTCAGAGAGTCTGTACTGGTGTACAGGAATGCTATTGATTTTTGAGTGTTCAGTTTGTATCCTGTTGTGCTATCAAATTTGGTTATTAATGCTAATCATCTTTTGGGGTCTTGAAGTTTTGGAGGTCTTTTATGTAGAGGATCATCAGGAAAAAATGGTATTTTAACTTCTTCCCTTCCTAATCATATTCTTTTTATGTCTTTCTCTTGTGTAATTACTCTGGCTAATATTTCCAGAAATATGTTTAATGGAAGTGATGATAGTGAGTATCCTTGTCTTTTTCCTAAATGAAGAGAAAAAGCTTTCAGTTTTTCTCCATTTAGTATAATGTTGCCTGTTGGTTTGTCATAGACGACTTTTATCAGATTGAGATAAAGACCCTCTATTCCAACCAAGAGAGTGAAAACTACTCACAGAATGGGAAAATAATTTTTGCTGCCCACTCCTCACACAGAGGACTAATAACTAAAGTATATAAAGTATACTAATATCTAGAGTATATTTTATATCTAGAGTATATAAAAAATTAAATTCCATAAATTAAAAAACCCAATCCAGAGAGAAGTATCTGAAATGAATGCATATTACTTAGATGAAAAAATACAAATGGACACTAAGTACATGAAAATATTCATCATCACTACCTATTTAAGGAATGCAAATTAAAACAACATTGATATTACATCTCACATCAGATAGAGTGTCTATCATCAAGAAATCAACCAAAAACAATGCTGGTGAAGCTGTGGGGAGAAGAGCCCTTCTCCACTGTTGGTGAGATTGTAAATTGTTACAAACACTATGGAAATTATTATGGAGGTTTCTTAAAAAACTAAAACTTGAGATTCTATTTGACTCAGATATTCCTTTCTAGGTATATTCCTAAAAGAGTTAAAGTTATCATGCCATAATAATACATGCTTACCTGTATTTATAACACCATGACTTATAATAGCTAAATCTTGGAAATGGCCCATATACCCATCAACAGGTAAGTGGGTAAAGAAAATGTGTTACATACATACAATGGTGTAGTACTCTGCCATAAAGAAGGCTAGGATTGAGACACATTTAGGTATGGTCTGAATCATAGACCATAATCTCTAGTGAAATAAATCAGACTCACAAATTTAACACACATTGTTTTTCTTAAGTGAGGAATCTAAATGACAAACAAAGAACAAAATGAAGGTTAGATATTTGAAAGGAAGAAGAACTTGTTCAAACAGGAAAGGGAACAAGAGATGGGGGAGGAGAGGGAAGGAAGGAGGTTTCAAAGGAAAAACAAATTGAAGAAAAATAGAAACAGAGATTTTGGAAATTGAAAGAGGAAGAAGGCATGAAGTGAGGGGGTGGAAAGGAACAAAGAAGAAAATAATTAAGCCGTGCTATGTGCATGTACAAAGTTCTCATGGTGAATGTGATCATTATTTTCTGCAAATGTGTGCTAATTTTAAAAATACATAATCAACCATGTCTAGACCCTGTCATACAAAAAATATTACAGTATAACTGAAAGCAAAAGCTGAAAGTACAGTAACCCAAAAGTAAGCTAACGTTTTCACTCCTTCAGTGTACAGGAGTGTCCCTCTTAACCTTGGAGTAAGCACACGGTACAAATCTAATGTTTTCAAGCATTGCAGTCATGACACTGAGTGTCATTTAGTTCACCGTTTCTTTCAAGGCAGTAAAGACCCCAAGAATGCATGCACTTTAGGCCACCATTTCTCCTGGGACTCTGGGCGGAGGAGCTGAGGGAATTATTAACGACAAGATAGTCACCGAGTAGCACAGTATGCGGGAATTGCGGTAACAGCAGTAATAACTGACAATAGAAATAATCAGTGATCTGCCTTTGGGCATAACGCCATTGATCTCAAATCATCACTGAGAAGGTATTGAGTTTTGTATTGTGTAATATGCTCTGTGGAAGGTCACAATATCAAAGTTTTGCAATCTGTTTTTACCTTCATGCGAAGTACTTCATACTTCCCAATAATGCCAGGTTTTTAACTCATTTTGATGGAAATCCTTTCTTTGTCACACCAAAAGTCACAGTCCTACACATAAAAAGCTGATGTTTAGATGTTAAAGTCCAATCTTAACAAAACATAAATTGAGCTTCAGAGCTTTGTTTTCAATTTTTGCTTATTTCAGCCCTTTATAAAGACTAATGATACTGATAAAACTTTATCCTTGTTGTTGCAAAATGTTCAGGTTGTACTAAATAAATCCCTGCCTCGTCATTTATTGGTATTAACTTTGTCCTTCATCCCTTCCTAATTACTTCCATAGGTTGTTTCCTTGTTAATTTAAGTGATAGAAGTTCTTTGCTCAATATAACTGAGTCAACACTGAGAGAATTAATCTGTATCTAATCAATGTCTGCTAGAAACATGCCAAATATAATGTTAATGTAAACTCAAGTGCCAAAGGTTTCCACAGGCTTACATGTCTTCCACACTTAAAGAAAGTTAATGACACAGTTGCTGAGAATCTTTACTGACAGTAAAGCCTATGTTGTGTCACCAATCAAGCTTGCTAAAAAGAGCTCCTCTCCTTGCTCTGCTTGCAGAGGCTCCCTTCAGGATATTGTTCGTTAGATCACAATATGTCTTAGGAGCACGTCCTGAACAAATCCATTCAACATTAGGACAACAACATGTAGTACTTACCTTGAACGGTTGTCTTGATCTTACCCTTATTGATATTCCTGAGAAAGTAGTGTGTCCTCTCATATAACTGGCAAATCTTCCATACACTATCTGTCTGAAAGTTGAGGGGCAAATATATCATCCAACAAAAGCAGTGGTTACCGTGTTTTGCTGGAATGTTGCAAACACTTTGGAAAGATCCAAGATGGTGAGTGCTTCACTCCAGGTGGACATCAAATTAGATTGTGATGGATATTTACATTTTTAAGCTACATAAATTGTCTTAACCTGCAAATACGGTTGAAGAGCACCAACATCAACTAAGTTACCAATGATCAGGAGTGCCTTTTAGCTGTATATACTACTTTCGTGCTTGCTATGTTTATCTTCAAGTTTTTACCACCAGTTTGTTAACTTGTAATACTTTACACATTCTTACACACTGTCTTGCACAATCTTCATAGGCAGAAGCAGTGCAGCATGATTGATTTGAACAGAGAAAAATATGCTCAAGACAAAATCTGGCTTTGGATTTTAAGATAAGATTGCAGACTATAAAAGTCACTGTGGTACCTAATCTGCCAACACATTAATTTGGAAGATAAATAGTTATACATTTATTTGAACTTGTGTGTTGCTTCTTCATACCAAGTTATACTTATTAAAATCTGAAATATGAGTAATAAACCTTATGCAGTCCTTTCTAATTGAGACTATGAAATGTAACAAAATGGTGTTGATCAAGACAAAAATATCTTGCTCTTAGCAGGGTGTGGTGGTGCACACCTTTAACCCCAGCACTTGGGAGGCTGAGGTAGAAGGAGTATTGTGAGTTCAAGGTTGGCTTGGGTTACAATGTGAACAAGGCCAGCCTGAACTACACAGTGTGACCCTGCCTCAAAAAAAAAAAAAAAAATAGGGGACAGGAGTTCGGTTCAGTGGCCTAAGTGCCTGCTTGGTAGGCACAAGGTTGTGAGTTTAATCTCTGGTACTGACAAAAAACAAAATCTTGCCCTTAATAAGTAGTGCAAATGAACCATTAAGACTCAGCAAAATAGCAAACTCAATCATTTATGCTCCTTTGATAAGATTTTAATACTGTACAAATTAAAGATATACACTTGATTCACTGCGAATAGTAATCATGAATGAATAATGCTTCAACCTTATAAAATATAAAATTTATTAGAGCAAAATATTAGACCCTAAATCTAAAAAACAGTACTTGGTATAGCAGGTGTTCAATAAATATTTGTTAAATATTTATAAGCAAATTTTATAAGCATATAAGCAAATAAAAACTATAAACTATTCTTCTACTAATACACTTAAACTAATACACATGGGTACAAAAATATCTATGCTCGTATAAGTATCTTAAGTGTTAGACATACATAGACACACAGCATAAAGAATACTTAGTCAAACTGGAAAGAAATGAAATGTATTTAAAAGTTACTGAATAAGCAAGATGAAGAAAACAGAGAAAAGATATTTTCTTCTTCACATACATCTCAAAGTTACTATTTATTCTGCTTCTAGAAAAATAGAAGCTAAATCTTATATGACAAAGAGTGAATTATGCTATGGAATCTGTAATTTTACCTTGAAAAGTATACCAGTCAAAGTAAAATAGTTGAAGAATTATACCATCCCTTGATGATGTTTTTAAAACAATATTTGTGTGAGAAGAGTAGAGAAATCTTGAGATTCTATTTCAAGCTAAAGGTCTATCCTACATTCAACTGTCACTTCATAAAGTGGCCTTAGGTATGTGGGGAAAGCAGAAAGCATTTGGAATTGGTTACATTTCACTCTTAATGGGCCTGGATGCCAAGCATTTTTTACTCTGTTCTTGGGAGAGTTCCAAAAGAATTATTTAGGCCAGCTTCATTTCACATGAAATTCTGTCCTGCTTAACTGCTCTGTGAACTTTAAAGAATAGTATTCCAAAACAGAAAAAGAAATGAAAAAAATTGAGAAGAAAACAGAAATTACACAGTCTATTTTTTTATAGTTTTTAACTGAAGTACCCCTTTTATGTAAAACTTTGATGTTTAACCTGTTAGTTTGTTTTGTATTTGATGGTGATGCCCAGAACATGAAACCTAAAACCATAAATAGCTTCCTTGGGTTCATTATTCAACCAAACCACATCTGTCATCTAAAATTCATGCATGTCTTTTAAAAATTTGAAATTCATGCAAAATGCTGCAGGAAGCACTGTTGGGATACAGTGTTAACTATGCTTTCTGAACTACTTAGAGACCTAAACAGGATGCCTTTTCTTCCCAGTCAATGTCAATGGCTTTTGTACTATTCCATGATTTGTGCTGAAGAGAAATGTTTTCCAAGGGAGGAATCCAACTGTAGTCTCAGAGGCCTCCCTCTTGTTCAGGGAACTGATCCTCATCTTACAACATTGTCCTCAAAGAAGAGAGTCACAGTTTTACCTTGGT
The DNA here is from genome assembly GCA_004363535.1 of Dasyprocta punctata. Classification (NCBI taxonomy): domain Eukaryota; kingdom Metazoa; phylum Chordata; class Mammalia; order Rodentia; family Dasyproctidae; genus Dasyprocta; species Dasyprocta punctata. The sequence goes on from RJWM01009084.1 coordinate 23,064, forward strand.
GACCAGTAACCTCCAAATTTCATGGCTTTGTTGATGTGGTGATCTAAACCCACAGGTGTCTCGGGGACAGTTTAGTGCATGCACCAGTAAGTCAGTGTCAGAGCTGAGCTGCACTTCACTTCTGCTATTGCCTACAAGAAGAAAACAGGGCACAGACAGATGGCTCACTGTGAATGACTACGATTAGTTAGAGTCCCAGCAAAGCCCTCTCCTGTCAGTAGTGCATGGAGTTTTCAGCTGCCCACACCCTCATTTCCCAGGTAGGATAACAAAGACCATCTCCTATGAGAAACGCGGGTCTCGGAGCTTATCTCCTCAGATTGAAACAGTGTTTAATCAAGTCAATGAGGAGTAAATCCAGCCAGATGTGAGAAGAATAAAGCTACAGTTAGAATTTACATTTTCACAAATATTTTCTTTCCGATACAAACTTAGGACACAATCACATATTTAACTGGTACATAAAAGACAAGGATTTGGGAGATGGTAGGAAACAAACATAACTGCTTTCCCAACACAAATGTATTTATTTTTGACCCAAGATACAGAGGTCCAGATACAGGAAACTGACTTCATAAGGTCCTAATTTAGTTTACAAAAGACCTAGACTAAAACTCTGACAGTTAAATAAATAGTTCGTGGCTCTCTCTCTCTCTCTCCATCAAAAGGAGCTACAATCTTACTAGATCCATGATAGCAGACTGACATTTTGATAAGAACTTTATTTGTTCTTTTGTATAATACCTTTAGAAAAGCTATTTACAGACCTGGTAGAAGTTATAAACTCACCTCCTGAATTAGATTCCTTTTTTTATGTCTTTATAAATGCAGCATTAGTAGCAAAAGTGAAGCAAGGATGTATATCTATTGAAAGAAATCTCAGGTAGTTCTCACAAGCAAGGCAACTTACCCAAAGAAGATTACAAAAACAATCTTTCCAAGAAATAGCATTTGTTCGATGATCAAATTGAAAGATTACAACTGTGGCACCCAGAACTTGAAATGCAAAGATGTATCGTTCACTTAAGTGATGATGGGAATATATATTAAAATTTTGGGACATTTACCAATCCTATTTCATTAGTAACATTCATATATTTCTCATAGGCAGATGCAAGGTGGTCAGTAGCACATATTGAAACATTTCTAAACCAAACAGCTTGATCAGAAAATGATTTTGAAGTAAGTAATGCAGTGTAGTTTGAAACACACTGTGAAAAATGGCATAATTTGCATATCGCTTTTTAAAAATCAAGAACTGAATAGTATATCTCAACTGTGCTAAGGCACTACAGCACAGAGGGGCCACAGACACAATACACTGTTGACAGCCAAGACACAGCCTTGAAAATCCTTCACGAGGAAAGCGGGCTAACCGGGAGGACATCTCAGCAGCATCACAATCTCAGCCCATGGTGGGAGCAGCCAGGGTCTCCGGTGCTTCTGCTCTGCGAAAAGGAAAGCGCGAGGCACACAGTCTGTCGGGAAAGAGCAGACGCTTCCCTGGAAATGAAGAAGAAGGGCATGCCACCAAAGTAAAATAGCTGGTGTTCAGTTTAATTTTTAAAACAAAAAATAACCTTGTGGGCCAATTTAACAAACAAAAAAGAGTGGAGTGCCATTTTGTTTGAAGTACACAGATTTGCTTTCTTTGAATCCCTTGTAGCCCAGAACTAAGTCTATCACTAGGTGCCCTACAGAGTGGAACTCAGGCTTAAAACTGGGAAAGGAACCTCATTTCTCAACCTTTTTGAGCTTTTAAATAAGTCTTCTTGTCAGGAAAACCAATGGCCTAATGATTGAAAGGAAATTATCAATATCAGCCCAGGTCCTGAGTCCCAAATTCCCCCAGGTCACTGTGAAGTCAAAGCTAGATCAGCATCACATAAGACTCAAAAACTCCTTGCTACCCAGCCAGATCACTGGTCTCATAGGGCAGACCCACCTTCCCACTGCAGCTTTTTGTTTGACCCAGGGAGTCATAATGTCTTCCTTAGTACCAATCTGTTTAATCTGGGAATCCATTTGCCTTGCATCTTGCTGAATCAACATACTGATGATTGTCTGCTGTAGTGATTTCTTAGATTGATACTGTTTGTTGTTTCTGGGCAATATCACTAGCAAAGTAACTTTTTCTCAAATTACATGTGTGTTAAGAGTTGTGAGAAATGAAAGGAGTGGCTTTCAAACTTTGGACTTTGAGGAATTCCTCTAATATATTCTGATCAGTAGATCAGATCTGTGTCATAGAAGCCTACAGTTTTAACAGATCACCCAGAAGTTTCTAATCCAAGTACAATAATTTTTAATGACCACACTAGAAAACTGTATTTTCTCCACCATGTGTTCAAGTGTCCTAAAAGTACGATGTGAGTATGTCTTTGTTCTGTGGAAAATACAGGTTAGAACACTGTTTTTTGCATTTACTATGTTCCCCTTTATGGCTCTTTCTTTTTCATTTTTGGTAATAATTTTCTGAAAATAGAAGGCAACTTTTGAGTTCATTTTTTTATTTTAAAAAGCAAAACAGAAAAAAAGGATGGAAATGATACAAAATTTCAAAAAATAGGAAATTAACACTAGTTAATATATTGCATATTGTTATCTTAGAAGTAGTTGTTCAGATTACAAGATCTAGGCACAAAAATGATCAAACAAGCAAACACACAAGTTGTTCTTTTTGATGAACTAACAGAGATTAATGGTATATTTAATCTATCTTGTGTGCATATACATACATACATTTACATATGTATACCTATATATATATAATCTTTTCCTTTCTTCATTTTCTCCTTTCCCGTATTCCAGTTGCTCTTTCCTTTGGAAAACTTTCTGTCCTTTTCATTGTTACAATATCTATTGTACATTTTGGATCTTATTACTCTTTCAGTTTTCATTTTTTATTATTTTTACACTAGAGAGACAATACTATATTTAAAAATGTGAGTTTGATTTATTTCATTTATGAATATGGTCTCAAGTTGCCTCCATTTACCTATAAAAGCCTCAAGATTATCCTTTTATATATCTGAGTAATATTCCATTGTATAAAAATAGCACAGTTTTTTATCCATTGTGCAATTGGTGGGCATTTTGGTTGTCTCCAAGATTTAGGTATTACAAATTGTGCCTCTGTGAACATGAGCGCACATATATTGCTGTGGCATGACACTTAGAATTTTTCTGGGAAAACAAACCCAGAAGGGAGATAACTGGATTGAATGAGACTTCCAATCCTAGTTTTTTGAGGAATCTCCACACTGATTTCCATAGTGGTTGCATCAGTCTACATTCCCACCAACAGTGAAGAAGGGTTCCTTTTTCCCCATAGCCCCATCAACATTTGTAATCAGTTGATTTCTTGATGGCAGCCATTCTTTCTGGAGTGAGATTGAATCTCAGTGTTCTTTTAATTTGCATTTTTCAAATGACCATTGATGTTGAACATTTCTTCATGTATTTATTTGCCATTTATATTTCTTCATCTGAGAAGTGTGTATTCATCTCAGATGCAGATTTTTGGATTGGGTCTTTGAATTTGGGGGGCCTAATGTTTTTCAATTCTTAATATGTTCTAGATGTAAGTCTTTTATCTGAGGGACAGCTGGCTAAAATTCCCCATTCTGTGGGTTTCCTTTTCACTTTACTGGTGATTTCTTTTGAAGTCCAAAAACTTTTTAATAAGATGAGATCCCAGTTGTTGATACTTTGAAGTGCTTCCCATGTGGTTTGCATTCTGTCCATAAACTCTTTGCTTAACCCTATGTCTTCAAGATTTCTACCTACCCTGTCTTCCAGTAGATTTAGTGTTTATATTTTAATAATTATATCTTTGATCCATTTTGACTTTAGTGCATGGGGATAGACATGAGTCTAGTTTTAGGTTTCAGCACATGGAAAGCCAGTTTTTCCAGCACCACTTATTAAAGAAGCTATCTTTCTTCCAATGTACATGTTTGGCCCCTTTGTCAAAGATAAGGTAGCTGGGTGTGTTTGTAGTTATGGCTGTATCTTCTAGTCTATTCCATTGATCTTCAGGTCTGTTTTTTGGCTAGTACCATGCTGATTTTATCACTATAGCTTTGTAATATAATTTCAAGTCTGGGATTGTGATGTCTCCTGCCTTGACTTTGTTGCACAAGATTATCTTTGCTATTCTAAGTCTCTTCTGTTTCCAGATGAATTTTAGGAATGTTTTCTCTAGGTCTGTGAGGTAAGCAAGTGGTGTTTTGATGTGGATTGTGTTAAATCTGTATAACAGTTTTGGGAGTATGGCCATTTTCACAATGTTGGTTCTTCCTAACCAGCAAGGGATATCTTTCAAAAATAAAAAGTGGTAGTGATTAAGTATTAATTCTAAAATCAAGCTACTTAATGTTTCAAAACCACAAAAAATTGGCTTCAGCATATAGCTTTTCCATACCTTCATTTTGTTACTTAAAAAAAAATAATACTATAGTAGCATCTACTTCACAGAATTATGGGAAAAAGACATGAGACACTGTAGGTAATATGTGGCATCATGATAAAAGATAGGGATCTTTCCATTCTTCAATATGGTTCAGAGTCTTCTATTTTTTAGGCCAGCTTGCCCCATACCACAAATCCAGTGTATCTGCCATGACATTCCTTCCTGGCCATTGGATCTTTAAGTGGAAGATCTGGGTCTTCTTGGCGAGGACAAAGATCATTTCTAGAAAAAACTGCAAGAGCCAAGAAAGTATTCATGAGTCTGGATCCTATAGATGCTGGATCAGTGGTTGGGTTATAGAGTGGCGTGAGTTTAGTGACAGGAGAGACTCCACTAATGCAGAACTGAACTTCAGGGGAGGACGAGAGACTCTTGGTCACACTTTTGTAGGAAAACGAGGTGGTGGTGGCAAGCTAGAATTGCTCTGATAAGACTGGAAAATGACCTATCCACTCTAAGTGAATAGAAATGCCAAGGCAGATAAGAAAAAAAATAATAGAAGTAATTACAATTTGCTGTTAGAGTGTTTGGAAATTCTCTGGGCAACTATACTCTAGATATACCACTTGCTACCAATAAAAAAGTGTGCTAGTGAGAAAGCAACAATGATATGTTGAAGATTTTGTGTTGATTCTCTTCTACAGGCCGTGTATGACAGCAGCACATCAGCTATGTGTGTGTGTGTGTGTGTGTGTGTGTGTGTGTGTGTGTGACAGAAGAATGAACCCAGGAACTATCCCAGCTACACTCTAGTGCTCTCCTTTTAGTTTTCTTTTCTTTTTTTCCTGTCTTTCTTCCTTCCCTTCTTTCTTCCTTTATTTTTTGTTTTCTAGTCTTTTATTTTTTTAAACAGGTCTCACTGATTTCCTCAGTCTGGGCTTGTGCTTGCAATCCTCCTCTCAGTCTTTCAAGATGTGAGCACATCATTTTAATTTGAGTTCCCTGATAGCAACTAAGATAATAGGTTAGTTGGCGGTAAACAATAAAAATAATCAGATACAAGTAAATTCAGTTATTGAAATAAAATGGAAGATATAAGACATAGTTGGAGAGCCTACTAATAGAAATCTATGGAAATAGTTAATATTCAGTTATGAATTCAAATATAATAAAGAACATGGACTATAATCAGAAGAAGTCAAGGATTAGTGATCAGATCACTGACCAAATCTGGGATTCATTGTCTGATTGAAAGACTAGGTCTCATGAGAAAGACCATCCCATATCACCATACTTTTATGTATATGTGTATGTACCCCTTCTGGTTTTTCTTAAAAATAACACTTGATTTTACATGGGTAACCATAAAATAGGGGATAGCTGAGTATACTGAGAACCGCTGGTAGAGTGTCAGTTGCCTAAATAACTACAGACTTGGACTTGAGAAACTGGCACAAAACACTCTTGCAGTAGGAGTACACGGGCCAGGACAATCCCATGTTGGGTGTAATAATTTTCTGCATCATTGCAGTAGGACCTCCTCGATTTCCAGGTTTGTGTTTAGGTGGCCCCCAAGCCTCATGCAACCATGGAAGTGACTGAATCTAGCATCTGTGATTGGTTCATTGTCTAGCACTGCAATTGGTGGTGTAAGTGTTGCACCCACCTAGGAGCAGAGCCGGCATACAATGTAAGGACTGAAAGGAGGCGTGCTTTGTCTCTTTTGCCCTGTTAGGTCTTTCTGTCTGGCAGCCTTGCACGGTTGTCCCTCAGCCATGCCACCCTGCCTTGGAGCCAGCTGAGTGTGGACTGAAACCTCGAAAAATTATGAGATAAATAAACCTTTCCTTCCCTTGTTTTGGGTATCAGGTATTTTGTCTCAGCAGTGAAGGAAAAGTAACCAAGACACCAGGTTTCTACTACAGTCAACATACTTCATATTTTAATACTGAATCTTGGACATCATACATGGACAGGATGCAGGCTTCTTATTTTTGTTTTTTTTAACATTTCTGTCTTTAAACTGTTTTACTGTTCAGGGTAGAGGTCTTGTATGCCTTGTGTTAAAATTATCCAAGTATGCCAGCACTCGGGAGGCTGAGGTAGGCGGAGCACTGTGAGTTCGAGGCCAGCTTGAGCTACAATGCGAGCGCAAGGCCGGCCTGAACTACACAGTGCGACCCTGCCTCAAAAAAACCAGGACCGGGAGTTTGGCTCAGCAGCTTAAGCACCTGTCTGGCAGGTGCGAGTCTGTGAGTTCGATCTCCGGTGCCGAAAAAAAAAAAATTATCCAAGTATGATATTTTAAGTATTTAAGGCCTTAAAAAATAAAACAATTTTATATTTATGTTTCAAACTCCTTGTTCTTAGAGTAGTGAAACATAACTGATTTTGTTTCTTCACTGTACATCACACTACCATACCATTTTCACTTATGAGTGCTAAGTTTTTTTGTAGGTTTCTAAAGATTCTACATGTAAAGTATGCAGATAATAACCTGAGAATGAAGAAAACGTTGCCTTTTCCATTTCAGTCACCATGATATTTTCTTTTCATCTGGCCTCACTGCCTTGACTTTGCCATCCAGCCCAATGCTGAATAGGTATGGTGAGACCCCAGGTCTTGCCTGCTTCTGACATTAAGTAAAGTATTGCATGAATGTTTTTAGGAAGTGCTTTTTATCAGTACAAAGTATTCTCTTCTAGCCCAAGTTTGCTGATAGTGCTTGTTAATATTTGTCACATTTTAGTAGTTTATATTTTGCACCTAGTAAGATAATCACATGGATTTTCTCCTTTTAACCTGTCTGGATGGTGACACATTTATGAATGAACCACTTCTTAAATAAAAACCACCTGTTCATGATGTATTTTATTTTTAAATATGCTGAATCTCATATGTCACTGTCTTAGGATTCTTGCTGCTTATCTGTGTAAGCCATATCACCTCAGTTCCGACCTGTGTAAAAATACATTCAGTGGACTTTTATAATATTTCCGTAACAATTTTTATTTTATAGTTTGTTCATACACAGGTTTTTCTGACTTTTTAAGTTTCACAGTAACTCATTTGGATAATATAATCTTGCTGATGCTCTACCACAATTGCCTACAGGAAGAGTAATTTCAAATAATTTAATTTAATACATTTATTTTAGGATTTACTTTTAGGCAATTTCTTTGTTCCTTGACAATAGAAAGATAATCCTAATGGACTTTAAAAAGATCTGATCACAGATAAAACTGTAGTGGGATAGATGTTAAGTTTGTAATCTTCCATAAGTATTTGGCACAGTGCCTTATACATTGTAAACACTCAGGAAGTGTTAATACTCACTGACATTATTATAAAGTGATTTTTAAAATATCCTGGATAAGACAGTTAAAAATGGACCATCCATTCACTTTTCAAGTACATTTTGAGCACAAGACTTTTTTAAATAGGATAAACTTCGAAGTTTAAAATCAGTTTATGCAAACAGTCTCTACTAATTTCTGATCTCTTATAGATATATAATACGCCCCTGAATTAATGCTCCCAACATGATCTAGGATTAATATAAAACAAATCCATAATAAATACAATCTACACTGTGACAATATTCTACCTAAATTTAAATCCCATATAAGTTAGTGAGGGAATCATCAGCATAACAATAAAAAAATTATTAACAAAAAATATACATAAGTAGAAAAAAGACAAATGACAAGTAAACACATAAAAATTTTATTACTTCAGCAATAAAAGATGCAAATTATGAAAAAATGAAACAATTTTACCAGCAAAGCAATGTGATTAAAAATTTTAATACACTGTATTATTATGAATGCAGATAAATAGAATACAGGTACTGATGGAAAAGCTTGAAATTATCTGAGATTTTATGAATGGCAATTGTCAATATTTACTGAAGCAGTGAGCACACAAATATTTTGACCCAGAAATGCCACTTCTATGGATACACCCAAAAGTAATGATAAGAAATAAGTATAAAGATTTATACTGAAGGAAATTTAAACTCCAACATTGATAATAAGAGTTAAAATGCCTGACAGAAAATTGGTCATATAAATTATGATAAAGTCATAAAAAACATTAATTGGAAAACTACATAATATTTAATATAAAGAAAATTTATTCGAGCAACAATACTATGAATAACATACCATACAGTTCCATTTTTAAAGTGTGTGCATAGGGTTTTTGTTTGTTTCGTTTTGCTTTGCTTTGCAGGATGTTGAATTTTATTAACATTACCACTAAGAAATAAAATTAGAAGGTAGTATCCCCTGCCTCATTCTTTTCTCATTTCATAAGAAACACACTATTTTAATAATTGAGAAACTCATGCACATATTTATTGTAAAAAAATATCTTAGAATTCTGGAGGTTTGGGAATTCTTTCTCTACTTCAACTATTCTTTTAATAAAATCATCATGTATTTTAGATAGTATTTATCTTGTACTAAAGAATAATTAGGAATGATGTTTAAGAAGATCAAAACTGAACCACATGTGGTGGTATATGCTTGTAATCCTAGCATCTATGAGGCTGAGGCAGAGAAATGGCCATGAGTTGGAGGCCAGCTTGGGCTACATAGTGAGATCCTCAAAAACACAAAAGAAGAAGAAAAAATAGCAAAATCATGATTTCTTTTATATGAGAAACCTTATAAATAAAGAACAAAGGGAGAGATAGATAATAGTAAGTAGTTATACAGATCTTTCTCAGATGGGAAAGGGAATCAAAAGTAGGAATTAAAATGTTTTATGTGCATGTACCAACTTCACACAAGGAATGTAAGTAAACAGGTACTGCAAGTGTGTACCAATAAAAATTTAAAAACAAGATCAAAATATATTTCATCTAAATGAGGCAAAACAAATGGCACTCCCCATAGCATAGTGCAATGTACAAAAATGGAAAGTGCTTTGTTTGCTCGAGGGAGTGGTTATTACCTGGGCTGTATCATTAATAAGATCAGTGGACTTGCCCTGGAGAGTCGCAGAAACAGGCGTGGAGGAAAGCATAGCTTTAGAAATATGGCCTTCCATGCAAAATGATATAAATAATTTTCATGAAGTAACTATTTAACCTAATTTTAAAAAAGCTCTTTCAGTTCCCAAAAATTAATTACCTGGCATTGGATATCCATTAAGAATAAAGATCTTTTTCTTGCTACATTCCAAGTTTGTGTTTTTCTGCTTTGATACTGAGTTTCAAAGTATTTCACTAATATCATAAAGCAAGACACTGATATTACTGTTTCAAATACTTCATAATATAGATGGATTGCTTAGTCAAATACCAAGATTTTCAAGAAAATTGTGTACCTTCATGAACTCAGATTCTTGTATAACAATATGTATCAGAACTCGTGATCTTTTAATTTCCTAAAACAGGGATAAGTCATGCTTAAACTGTAGAGTATTAAACACAATCATATAGAAAGCTGTTGATATATTATTTGTTAACCAATTTATAAGTCATTTACTCTTTAAAGGTCATTTAATTGACAAGTTGTAGCATTAAGTTATAGTTTCCAATCTATAAAACTACCCAGTAAGAAAATAGTAAAAGTCATCCTGTTATAAAACTTGAGTCTCAATTCTACCATGATGGTATAAGAATGGTTTTCACAAACTAAAGAAAGAAGAATAATTATATAAGCTTATGAAAGGTAGCTCTCTCTCTCTCTCGCTCTCGCTCTAGCTCTCTCTCTCTCCCATCTCCTCTCTCTCCTCTCTTCTCTCTCTCTTCTGTCTCTCTTTTCTCTCTCTCTCTCACTCGCTCACTCGCTCTCTCTTTCTGTCCTCACACATGTGTACAAACATGCATAGAACAGACAGTAATAACCACACTGAAGAACTGAAGCTTACCCACTCTGCGTATCTTCGCTGCTGAAGGGCAGGGATCCCCAGCCCTGGTGCCACAGACTGGTACTGGGCCCTGTTAGGAATCTGGCTGCAAAGCAGTAGTTGAGCAGCAGGCAAGTTACCAAAACTGCATTTGCATTTACACAATTCTGCCTCGCTGGTGTTACGACCTCAGCACTCCTCTGTCAGATCAGCAGCTGCACTGGATCCTCGTAGGAGCTGGAACCCGACTGAGAACCACACATGTGTGGGGCCTCTTCCCGCGCTTGTTTTGAGTCATCCTGAAACCATCGCCCCACAAACTGCTCTCCATGAAATCAGTCCCCAGTGCCAAAATGGTTGGGGAAGTGGCAGTAAATGATGAAAGAGTTTCTTATAGATAAGGTGTGGACCAGCAACCCAAGTCCTTCTTCCTTCACCCCAAGTCCTTCTTCCTTCGCCCCAAGCACGGAAAATACTTTTCCTGTTTTCCAAAAGGAATTCTGAAATATAATACTATTTTCTACCAGATGCTGCACATAATGAAAAATATTGGGGAAACAATAAGTAATTTGACTTCCTTAAGGGGAAAAATATCTAAAGTGTTTTACCGTTAAAGTTAACCAAAATTACTGAAATTTTACGGAACAATTTTGGAACATGTTTCTTTATTAAGGAATTAATATCTGATATCTAAATTGAGCATCTTATGTAAGTTACAAAATTTTTTGAGAGTGAAACTTTGATCTTAGTGTCATATTATTGTTTACTAATATTTGACTCAACACTAGACTTTAGTCATTTATTGCATTGATCAGTCATAGCTTCAAAACTTGATAGTTGTCTTTTCATACTTTATCTTCATGTACTATTTTTGTACTATTTATCTTTCTCATGTCATCTTTGACCTCTAGATAGAACACTGTTCTTTTATAAATTTTGGCTAAAACTTATTTTGGAAAAGTGCATCTACTTTAGATCTCAAAAAAGTACATTTTCTCCAAAATTTGAAAATGGTTAAAATTTAATTTAAACAAGGAGTATCATTGCAGAGCATATTAGCACAAACAACAATTTTGTATATTAAGAAGTTAGTATAGCTATTTAGCCCAGTACATAACGATGGTTTATTTGATAATTTTATATACTTGGCACTTTATATTCTAGTGAAATAAAAAGAAATAGAGACACTTTCTTGAACAATAATGCACATTACTGATGAAAATCCTCCGAGATTTCATTTAGTGGTTTTGGTTTTGTGGGTTTTATTGTTGTTTTTGTTGGTCCCAGTTCCACAGGACACAGTTCCGCTCTCAGTGAAATAAGGATGGTTCTATCTAACTTCCTCTGCCATTACAGTGATATTAACAGTAATAAAACAGTGAGCACTCCCCAAAGTGTTATGTGTATTATTACATCCAGTTACTCATCTTTCACTAATTTTTTTTTTCTTTTGCAATTCTTTCATTGATTTTGCCTTGCGTTACTCACCAGGAACTATTCCCAGTGAAGTTATGAGTGATCACAGAAGAAATTCTTCTAACTTTCCTTTTCCCTTGACTTCTCCATGTATTTCATATTAATGGACACTGCCTCTGTAAAACATTCCCATGTCTTAACTTCTGCAGTGCACTCTTTGATTTTCTGAACTGTCTGGCCATCCCTTGGACCCAATCTGATGCTTATCCTTCTCTATGTGAAGCTAGAGTTGTTCAAGCCCCCTTTTCTTTATAAATTTCCACTTCTATATACTAGCCTTCAATGCTGCTTCTATGAAGATTTTGATATAAACATTTCTAGTCCTGGTCATTTATGAACTTCAGACCCACATTCATATCCCACTGACGACTTATGCCCGAAGATATCAGACGACCTCATAATCTCTTTGAAAGTCAGACCTCTCCTTATGAGAATCTTTGTGTTCTCTTAATTAACTCAACCGAATGTCATCATTAAAACCATCATCTTTCTCACCAGCTATCATCCATCACCAAATCACAGTGACTGTAATTTATAAATACCTTTCAAAACAATGTACTTCTCTTATCTTCATAGCCATCACTTCATTTCCATTTTTCTTCATCTCTCAATGTGTGTCCTTGGACCTACTTCAGTTTTTACATAGAAGACAATTAGTCATTTAAATGTATGAGTTAAGTTACATCACTATTCATCTTAAAATACTCTATAATTTTCATTATTCATAATAAATGATAAAATACTTCTTTTCTTTATTTAACCAATCACTGATTCCCCAGCTACCAGTAAAATAACTGGTATAAAGAAAATAATGTATATTTGAAATGAATCCATTTCATATTACATATCTTTTGAGAAACGCTTATCTTTAGTAGCTCATTTCAATTCAAAGAGAGAACTAATTTCTCTCATCCCGCAATATATACAGAACACTGTAGTTACAATGATGAGCTTTTGATTGATATTCACTGATAATACTTCCAGCAACATTGCTGCTAGCCCCAGTGTGAAAAAGTTTACTGATGAACATCTCCAGGATATGGCATGTTTATAAAACAACTGTTTTTCATAACTGCATTCTTTGTTGCTTGGGAGAATTGGACACTTTTTGACCCATTGTCCTGTGTTAGAGTTAGTCGAATTTGAGAATTTACTCACTTCATTTTAATATTTTGATGATTTTATTCCTTCTATGCTTTTAGTATTTGATAATTTCTATTGATCTATCTTTAAGCTTTTAATCATTCCTGCTATTGTTTTCAACTTGCTAGTAAACTTACCTGACAAATTTCTCTTTTCAAATAAACTTTATTGGTTCCCAACTTTCTGTTTTAAAAAAGTTTCCATTTTCCTAATGAGATTCCTTGTATTAAAATTGACCCAGAAGTACTTTCATGATATGAGTGTTATAAAAATTATCCTTAAATCAAGGATTAACAACATGTTTTTGTAAAAACCAAGTCAGACAGAAGTTCAGATTTGGCAGTGTACATGTAACTTCTGCTACATAATTTTTCAGTTACCGACCATTAAGAAAATAAAAAAGCATTCCTATCTCACTTGACGTATAAAGTTGGTCATACCTTATAAGCTGTAATTTTCCAATTTCTCCTTAAATCCACCAACAGTTTTATGCCTGAGTTTTTATTGGGATAATCCTTCCTCTGGAATTCTTTTAATGTATGTACTATAGATTGGATTGTCACATAAATTGGTTATTTTGTGTTCAAATTTTGTTCTTAGATTCAAATGCCTAAGAGAAAAAGGACTGTTGTCAACAGTGCCTTTAATTTCATAATATTTAAGTAATCATGCAAATTTTGAAAAAAATAGCAAGTAGGCATTGATTAAGTATCTCTGCATCATTTTCCAAACTTTGACAAGGATTATATTTGCAAAGGGAATCAGTCATAATATAAGAGCTAATGTACTGCTTCAGAAACTACTGCAGTTGCTGTAAGAATATCTTTCAGAACATTGTCTTTTGATTACATTTAATCTCCTACGTATTTTTCCATACTGACGAAAGTTTTATTCTCTTTCATGAATGGCTAATTTCCTGCCAAAATAGTGACGATGCCTGTGGATCACCAAAAACTGTTAAAGGAAAATCAACAGCATCCTGTGAAAACAGGGGCACCCAGATCAAGAGGTACCCCAGGAACTGTAAATCAGGCACAGATGCCTCAGTCGGCTTCCTGACGATGATCTGTGGGAGAAGAAGGGGATCCACATCACCAGGGGCCTGACGGCTCCAGTGCGGCGGAAGGTGGGGGAGAAGAGGTCCCATGGACCAGTCTGCATATTCAAGTTCAGGCCTTGTCACAAGTGCAGCAAACCCACTAAGCAATCAGATTCCCTTGTATCATAATGCAATACATTTGAGTAAGATCTTTTATTCAATAAAAATGTCACAGTTTACCTAAGTAGAAAATTCAAAGTTCCATTTAATAATAAGACATGAAATAGGATAATTACTTAGAGAAATTTATGATGCATTTTTATTATTGCTACTTTTGCAGTGTTCTTTGATTCATGAGGCAATTGCAAAAGCAGGAAGGAGAGCTGCCCTTGTTTACAGTCACAACAAGTGGGATTATGTCCAGCATTTAATAGAATCAGATCCCACACAAAAGGAATCACTTTTATTAGTTTTCCAAATGTTTTTCTGTGTCTTCTCCATCATGACCTAGGAAGAGTACAATTTTTATGCAAAGTTATTTGCAAGTAAGCACAGACAGCACATTTAAAACTGCTGTGGACAAATGCACTGGCTTAAAACTATAAAAGCTAATTTTATTATTTAACCATTTTAGTTGTTTCTATTTTGAACAAGACCAATTATTTTAGGTTTGTAGTTGTGCAATATTTATGCATACATATCAATTATCTGGGGGCAAAGTAGATTTTATTGAAGGATGAACATCGTACTTCTCAAACCACATGGAAGAATACAGTGATACTGTGAATATTTTGTGAGCAAAACTTTCAATTCACTTCAGTACATTATTTTTCATTGCATTGTGTATTAATGAGTAGTTATGTTTATTTAATTTTTGTAATCCAAGCCAACTTATTTATAGCACATCCATTTAATCCTCAATATGTCATTCTAAATCATCAAAGACATGAAACTAGTCCATGCTGTCTGTCTGCTTACAACACTGAGCATAATCAAAACTTTTGGGAATTAAATCTATATACCCTTCTGTATGTGCCATCTTACAAAGTGTGTGTGTGTGAAAGAGAGAGACAGAGACAGAGAGAAAGAAAAGAAAGAAATGAGCTGAGAAATTTGCTTTAGAAGTGAACTTAATCTCCAGAATTTATGCAACTTGATGTAATTTCAATTCACACATCCCCTAACTCATTCTTCCAAAGAAAAATTTTGAGAGCTTACTACATAGAGCATGTGAGTTGATATTCAGCAGTCAGTTCTCTCACATGGCACTTTAATTCTTTTAATTTTTGAACTTTTTGACAGGTTATTAGATAATCATCTTGAAAATAAAGCAAAGTATCTCTGCAGGTTAAATAAATGAGAAAAGAATATACAAAATACTAGCTAAAACGTTTATCACTCTAGACAAAGCAAGTCTTAAACTAAGTGTCCATGATGGTAATCAATTGCATAGATCAGCTCTCTACACACAGCAGAGCAGATTCAGCATTATTTAACCTGATTTTATTAAGTAGATGATAGGGCACTTCAAAAGGTCTGGAAAGATGAGTGATGTCTTCTCATTTCCTTATATTTGCTTTTATTGAACAGCTTTGCTCATCAAAAGTGAACCTCCAAGACAAACTGAAAACCCACTTGTAAGGAAAGTATGTTGCAATTTTAAATATGTCTTCTTTGGTTTTTATTTTATAAATTTCTTCAGGAAGGACATAGGGATAAAAAAATTTAAAAGGGAGGAAAAACAGAGTTTTGTAAATGGAGAGGGGAAAAAGGTTTGAAGGGGGAAATGTGGAAAAAAGAATTTCTGTGAAGAATGTAATCATTATGTACGTCAAAAATGTAATAATAAAATCAAATTTTTAAAAAGAATGTTTATTCACCTACATTTTCCCTAACTGATATAAAGTTTTAATCTTTAAAGTAAAAAACGAAAATGACTTCAATATAAAACGCTGTGTCTGTAAATCCCTCAGCTTCATGTTTGCTCTGAAATCCCAAACTTCTATGCTGACCCTTTGCCTTGAGGGCTTTGCACTCTTCAGTGACTTTATTTGACTGTGCATGGTGTCTCCACTAAGGTTATGTTTATTTTTAATGTTTGTGTTTCATATTTTAGTCATGCAATTCTAGCCTTACACGGGGTAACGTTACCAAACATCATAGCAGTATTGTTATTAAAAGCTTATTAACTTTTAATATTTTATGTACATTCATCTGCCAATAATAAAAAATATTGAAATAAGAAATAGTTTTCTAAAGCATTTTCATATGATTATATTGGGGAGATAAAAAAGTGGAGTTAAATAAGCATGCTTTCTCAATACTTTGTTCTAAAAGTAAGTTGGTGGACAATATTCATCTTTTTAAACAACATTCACCTTTGGGATATCACATGAGAGCAGGATATCATTTGAAATACAATTTACTTGACATTAAATCTTACTGTTGAACTCTTTAATAATTGAGATGAGCCAGAGGGAGCTGCTGAGATTGCTGATGTCTCCTGAGGACGCTCAGGGGTCCCACGCAGGGAGAGAGCCAGAGGCAGCTTCCACCTGAGACCGGCCGACCTCCGAGGGACGCTGTTCCGAGGCGGAAGTCCGAGCAATGCAGGGCGGCCGCCCTGAGCGGCCAAGAGTGGAGGCCCCGCAGCGCTAAGTGCCCATGGTGAGGTTCAAGAAATATCTGAGCCAGGACTCATAGTTGAAACACCATGAAGTCGTTGGTGCAACATCATCGGGACATCAAAGCAGCTGATTTTAAACAAAACCCCAGGATGGTAGATTTAGCTCAGTGGTATAAGCGCCTGCCTGGCAAACACAAGGTTGTGAGTTTAATCCCTGGTACCACAAAGAAAATAATAATAATAAAAAATCCAGCGGGTAGTGGAATGAAAGTATCGTTCATTTTTAAAATTTGAAGTGAATGATAAATGAAAATGGCGTCATGAAATTGGAGCAAATTGTGTATGCTACTTAATTCTCCGACAGACTTAATTCCCAAGTTAGGGAAATACCGGGCTTTGCGATTCTTCTTATGTGATGCAAAGGAGAGTGACTAAACACTATCATCTGAAATACAGTTTACAGGTACGAAATGTATATTGCTAGGATCTGCTGGGTTTGGGATTCAAATCTATGCATTCAAAGGCTAGAACCATTGCATAAACATGCTACAGTGCTCCACCACATACACTAAGACAAGATTTAGAGGTGGGGAGGATTTTTTGTTTGCTTGCTTTTTAAACTTTGTTTTTTAAGAAACTTATTCTTCTCTCGCAGACCCATTCTTTTTCTCTCTCATCATTCACTACCACGTAGTTAATGTGTAGTTTTCCAATTTACTAAAGTAAATTTGGATGTAGACTAGTAATTTACACTAAAACATACACATTACTGTCAAAAAAGTAAAAAGTATATGCTCTATAAGGTTTTGTTTTTTCTCAACGATTTTT
Source organism: Dasyprocta punctata (assembly GCA_004363535.1). Taxonomy (NCBI): domain Eukaryota; kingdom Metazoa; phylum Chordata; class Mammalia; order Rodentia; family Dasyproctidae; genus Dasyprocta; species Dasyprocta punctata. The sequence continues at coordinate 40,449 of RJWM01009084.1, forward strand.
AAAAACTAATCATGTCTATTTAATGCTGGTCTCATTTGAACTTTTTAGCTAATGCTTAGTAGTGCATCATATGTTTATTCTTTATTAAGAGAAGAACAGTAGTTAATATATTGCATGCATATTGTAATCTTTGTAGTATTTACTCAGAGTACAAGACATAGGCATGAAATATAGTACAAACAATATTAGCACAACCATTTCTTTTCAATGAAATAAGAGAAAATAGCTGTATAATCTTATCTTGTGTACGTATATATTTTTCCCTTTTCTCTTCCTTCCTTTCCCATTTCCCCCATCAGTTTCTCTTTCCTTTTCAACAGTTTCTTCCCAATTTGCAATACCTATTATACATTTTGGATCCTACTTATTCTTTCAGCTTTTCACACTAGTGAGACAGTGCACTGTTTACACATATGGGCCTGATTTATTTCACTTTTGAGTATGGTCTCAAGTTGCATCCATTTAATTATACAGGTCTTGAGCTTGTCCTTCTTTATTACTGAATAGTAATCCATTTTATATAAAAACCACATCTTTTTTATCCATTCCTTGATTGATGGGAATTTGTATTGTTTCCAAAATTTAGCTGTGCTGCTATAAACATAGGGTTATATATATATATTGCACTGATACGATGTTTTTCATTCATTTGGGAAGATATTCAGAAGAGATAAATGGTTTGATTCGGACCTCTAATTTATTTTTTTCAGAAATCTCGGCACTGACTTCCACAGTGGTCACACCAGTCTACATTCTCACCTAGTAGAAAAGGGTTCTTTTCCCCCATAGCTCCTCTAGTATTTGTTATTGGTTGATTTCTTGATAACAGCCATTCTTTCTGGAATGAGTTGAAATCTCAGTGTTGTTTTAATTCACATCTCTCAAATAATCAGTGATGTTGAACAGATTTTCATATATTCACTTGCCATTTGTATTTCTTCATCTACAAAGTGTTTATTCTTGGATGCCCATTTTTTGATTGGGTCTTTGAATTTGGGAAGCTTGATTTTTTTCAATTCTTTATATATTCTAGATACAAGTCCTTTGTCTGAGGGACAACTGGGCATAATATTTGCTACTCTGTGAATTGTTACTTTTCCGTTGGTGATTTCTTTTGTTGTGAAAAACTTTTTAATAATGTGGGATCCCATTTGTTGATTCTTTGTAGTATTTCCTATGTGGTCTGGGTTTTGTTCCTGAATGAAGTCTCTGCCTATCCCTATGTCTTCAAGATTACTACCTGTTTTCTCTTCCAGTAGATTTAGTGGTTCTGGTTTAATATTTAGATCTTTGATCCACATTGACTTTAGTTTAGTGCATGATATTAGGCATAGGTCTAGTTTTAATCTTTGGCATGTGGAAAGTCAATTTTCTCAACACCAATCACTAAAGAGATTATCTTCCTTTCAGTGAGCCTGTTTGGCCCCTTTGTTAAAGATAAGGTTATCGATCATGTTTGGAGTTATGTCTGTATCTTCTATCCTGTTTCACTAATTCTCAGGTCTGTTATTGTACAAATACCTTGCTAATTTTACCACAGTAGCTTTGTAGTACAATTTCAGATCAGGGATTGTGATGCTCCTTGACTTGTCTTTGTTACCCAGGATTGTTTTTGCTATTCTATGTCTCTTCTGGTTCCACATTAATTTTAGAAATGTTTTCTCTAGTTTGGTGAGGTATGCTAATGGTATTTTAATTGAGATTGAATTAAATCTGAATAACAGTTTTGGGAGTAGGGCTGTTTTTCACTATGTTGGTTCTTCCTATCCTTGAGCAGAGGATTTCTTTTCACTTTCTGATATCCTCTTCAACTCTTTTTCTCATAATTTTATGTGTTAGAGTGATTCCTAAGTATTTCATTTTTGGATGCTATTTTAAAGAATGTGGCTTCCCTAATTTCTCTCTCTGAGTTTGTTGCTTGTGTAAAAGAATGCTATTGATTTTTCAGTATCGAGTTTATATCCAGCTGCACTACTGAATTTAGTTATTAAATCTGTAAGTCTTTTGGTGGAGTTATGGGAGTCTTCTATGTAGAGTATCATGTCATATACAAATAATGATAATTTAACTTCTTCCTTTCCTATTCTTATTCCTTTTATTTCTTCCTCTTGTGTAATTACTCTGGTTAACGTTTCCAGAACTATATTGAAAAGGAGTGGTGATAGTGAACATCCTGGTTTTGTTCCTAATTTTAGAGTGAATGCTTTCAGTTTTTGAGCAGTTAGTATGATGTTAGCTGTTGGTTTGTTGTAGATTGCTTTTTCTCAGATTGTGATAAAGACTGTCTATTCCAATTTTCTCTAGGGATTTTATCATGAATGGTTGTTGGACTTTGTCGAATGCTTTTTCTGCAACTTTTGAGATGATCATGAGATTTTGTCTTTGGTTCTGTTAATATGATGTATTTATGGTGTACATATATGGTGTACACGTATTGATTTGTGTATGTCAAACCATCCTTGCATCCCTGGGAAGAATCCTACTTGCTCATGGTGTATAATCTTCCTGATGATTTTCTGCATTCTGTTCTCCAGTATCTTGTTGAAGATTTTTGTATCTATGGTCATTAAGGAGTTTGGCCTGTAGTTTTCTTGTTTTGAGTTCTTTTCTGGTTTTGGAATCAGGGTAATACTTGCTTCCAGGAATTATTTTGGAAGTCTGGCTTCCTGTTCAATTTCCTTAAATAGTTTCAGCATTAGTGGTATGACTTCTCTAAATTTCTTGTCAAATTCAACCATTAATCCATCAGGGCCTTGGCTTTTCTTTGTTTTTAATGCACTTGCAACTTCACTGGCTGATACTAGGTTATTTAGAATTTTTATAACTTCTTTAGTTTTAATAATTCTATTGTCTAGGATCTGTCCATTTCTTCTGTGTTTTCCATTTTATCAGAATATAGATTCTCATAGTAGGTATTGATAATCTTCTGGATTTCTGTAGGATCCATTGTGATTTATCCCTTTTTATTTCTAATTGCTTGAATTTGGGAGGTGTTTCCCTCTTTTTGATAAGGTTAGTGAATGGTTTATCAATTCAATTTATTCTTTCAAAGAATCAACTTTTCAATTCACTGATTCTTTGTATTATTTTCTTAGCCTCAATTGTACTAATTTATGCTTTAACTGTATAATTTCCACCCTCATACAATATTTGGATTTGATTTGTTGTTCTTTTTTTTAATAGAAGTTTGAGGTTAAATATTAGGTTACTTCAACTCATTGTGTTTTCCCAATGTGAGAGTTCATCACTATAAATTTCCCTTGTGGGACATCCTTCATTGTGTTCCATAAGTGCCACTATGTTATATCAACATTATTGTTTAATTGTATATGCTGTTGAATTTTGTCTTTAATTTCCTCTGTGATTCACTGGTTGTTCAGAAGAGTATTGTTTAATTTCCATGTGTTTATGTAATTTTTGTGATTTGGTTTGCCATTGATTTCCAGTTTCATTATGCTATGATCAGATAGTATGTAAGGGATGATTTCGATTCCTCTGCATTTACTTTAATATGTTTTGTTGGCTAATATGTGGTCCATTTTGGAAAATGTCCCATGTACAGCTGAAAAGACTATGTACTCTGATGTTGTGGGATGGAACACTCTGTAGACATATACCAAGTCCATTTGTTCACAGGCTTGGTTTAATTCTGATATTTCTTTGTTGATTTTTTTGTCTGATCTACCTATTTGTGAGAGTGGGGTATTAAGGTCACCCACTACAATTGTGTAAGTGTTTATTTGTTTTTTTGTGTCTATTAATATTTGTTTTATGTAGTCTGGTGAACCAGCATTTGGTGCATATATATTTATAATTGTTATCTCTTCTTCTTGGAGTTTTTCCTTAACAAGTATATAATGACCTTCTTTTTGTCTTTTGATCAGTTTTGGCTTAAAGTTTACATTGTCTGCAAATACAATAACTATCCATGCTTTTTTCTAGGTTCCTGTGTCATGGAGAATTGTTTAGCATCCTTTGACTTTTAGTCTGTGAATTTCTTTTGAGTTAAATGCATTGAATGCAGCATATTGATGAATCTTGTTTCTTGATCAATTCTGCAGTTCTGTTTCTTTCAATTGGTGGGTTGAGGTCATTTACATTGACGATTATAACTATTACATATTGGTTTATCTTTTTCATGTTATTTTCTTGTTATTGGTTCCCTTTCTTTCTCTGTTTCATTGCTTGTGTTGCCTGGTGGCTTCTTTCTGCTGGTGTTCTTGTGTTTGTGGTCTTTATCATCTCTTTCTAATGCATCCTTCAGAGCATCTGTAAAGCTGGTTTTGTAATCATAAATTTCTTTAATTGTTCTTTGTCATGGAAGTATCTTATTTCTCCATTGATTTTGAAAAGCAGTTTTGTGGGTACATCAATCTGAATTGAAGATTCTTTTCTTTAAGGGCTTGAAATATCTCACTTCAAGTTCTCCTTGATTTTATGGTTTGTGTTGAGAAGTCTGCTGTGATTCTGATGGATTTTCCTTAATCTGCTTTTAATATTTTGTTCTCATGTTGAATTTCTGGAAATCCTGAAATTTATATGCCTTGGCATAGCTTTTTCTTTGGTCATGGAGATGTTTATTTTATTTGTGTGTCAAACTGTTTATCCATGCTTGGGAAGTTTTCTGCCATTATTTCTGTGAAGAAGCTTTTCATGTCTTTTGCACTGTGTCCAGCTTGATCACTGACTCCAGTCAATCTTAGGCTGTTTTTCTTTGTTTCATTTCTTAGTTGTTAGATTGATTTTTCATAGTCTCTTTTTATTTTTAAGATATCTTTCTTTTCCTGGTCACTAGTCACAATCCTGTGTTCCAGATCTGATATTCTACCCTTGCCTTCATTCAGTCTGTTGCATGTACTTTAAATGGAGTTTTTGAAGTCCTAGATCTGTTTGGGTATGTTTCTTGGAATCCATTTCTTACCTTTTTTTTGGACATTCATGGTTTCCATCATTCTGCTGAGCTCCTCTATCTTTTACATGTGCTTGATCTATTGTCTCACTTTGACCATCATTTCTCTTTGCGGCTTAGGAATTATTTTTTTCTATAGCCCCTTTTGTTCATTTCTTTCACTTCTGCTGCTGTCATTTCAGAGAGTTCCTGTGGTTTCCTTCCTATTTTCTCTATCTCTTTGTGTTCTGCACTTGTCCTGGGTGGGCTGGGCATTTGGGGCTGCATTTTGCTTTTCTGTGTTGTCTTTTCTATTTTCGGTTCTTATTTTACTTTGTTTTCTGTGTTGATGCTTGTAAATTTCTTGTGGTTGATAGCTTTTTACCTGGTGTCTAGGTTTTCCTAGTAAATGTCTTTTCCTCAGGATGTCTTCTAGATGTAGGTGGCTCTTGGCCTTTAAGTCTATCCCAATAGCCTATTTTCCCAATATATTAGGAATGTGAGGTTGCTATTTGACTCGAGGTCCATTCCTTTGGTACTTGAATATGTTGATGGTTATGATCCCTTTCAATCACGGTGTTGTCGTATAGGGGAGAAAAACTGATTGTAACACATATGACATCTTCGTTGAAGCAGTACAGTTAGCAATAACAATAAACTCTAACACAGCCTGGTTACCAGAAAACTTTGGTAACCATTAGTCTGATGTCTTTAGTCATAGATGGAAGTTTTACAGTTATATAATATAATCCAACTTATACCAGGAACTTTTATGCAGTGATTTTCCACTTAGTAGAGTGATTTTACACTGTTTTATTGGGGATTTAAGAATAATAGGGGATAGAATGGAGAGGTGAATGACATTAAATATAGCAGTGGTAAGATTGGGGGTGCAGGATGATCATCCAAGGTTTTGGCAATTGTAGGACACAAGAGAGAAGGTTTGGAAGAGAAAGCCTTGGAATATTGAAGTGAACCAGAAAGAGAACAGATGGTGTTTACTTGCGTGAAAGAATTATAAAATCAAGCAAAGTAATTGATGTTAGGGGCAGGATGTTACTGAAACGCTTTTGCACAGCAAGAGAAACCACCAACAGAGTGAAGAGACAACCCACAATGTGGGAGAAAATGTTTGCCAATTGTCCCTCAGGTAAAGGATTACTATTGAGAATGTATAAAGAACTCAAATAAAATCAGTCCTCCCAGATTTAAAGACCAGTCAAAAAATGGACATCTCAGATGAACACATGCTTTTCAGATGAAGAAGTACAAACAGCAAATAAATGTATGAATAAATGTTCAACATCACTGGTCATTCGAGAGATGCAAATGAAAACAACACTGAGATTTCACCTCACCCCAGAAAGAATGGCTAGTATTAAGAAGTCAACCAATTGTAAGTGCTGGAGGGACAGTGGGGAAAAGGAACCCTTCTCCACTGTTGGTGGGAATGCAGGCTGGTGCAACCACTGTGGAAATCAGTGTGGAGATTCCTCAAAAAGCTAGGATTGGAGGTCCCATTTGACCCAGCTATTCTCCTTCTGGGTATCTTCCCAAAAGACTAAAAACATCATACCACAACGATACATGTGCCCCTATGTTTTAGAAAAAAAAGAGGAACAGGATGAGTAGAATACAGCAAAAATGATTAGAGATGTCACTGTGTAAGAAAAAAAAAAGAAATAAAAAAGAAACATGGGAAGCAAAAATAACCACACACAACAAAAAATAACAAACATACAGAAAGAAAAACAAAACAGGACAAAACAGAACAGAATGAAAAAGATGGAAACGAACAAAAGACAAGAAGGAGGGGCAGCCTGCCTGCTTCTATTCCACATGCCTTTGTCCCCAAGCACAGTGCTGGTTCAGTTAACTTACCACCTGTTGGCTCATATTGTTACTATTGCTTCTGACTATTTCACAGCCCTATGGTAGCAATTTTGAGACATGAAGGAAGAACTAATGAGTACCATCATACTAATACTTTGATCAAGCTTGATGTTATTGTTAGTTTTTGTTCTGTTTTGTTTTTGGCTTTGTTTTTTTACCTATAATGGTTATATCATGTGCACTATTGTTTAAGTTATAATTTTTGCACTCACTCTGAAGCAACATGTGAAACTTAGGTTTCAGTGACCCACTAACACTGGCTCGTTCTGTTTTTCTCACTGAGTTATAGATGTGGTAGGAAAATGCTGGCCCCCAAAAGACAGCCATGTCAGGAAACTGAAAAACTGTATTTTCTAGGCAAATAGAAGTTAACACTTGACAGTAATACTGCTGATCAGGTGATCTTAAAGGGAAGACACTGTCCTAGACTATCTACCTGATTTCTGCACAATCAGGGGGCCTCACTTGGGGGAGACAGAGGCAGAAGAGGCAGATCTAGGGTTACGGTGACTGTAGACCTCAAAGGTGGGGAAACACTGTGAGCCCAGGCACACAGGGACTCTGAGTTACAAAAGAAGCAGAGTAGACGGTCTGTGAGCTGGAGAAAGGACACGGGCTTACACATAGCTTGATTTGAGCCTCGTAAGAGCTATTGGGATTTCTGACTTTCAGAACTGTCAAATAACAAATTTCTATTCTCTTTAGCCTATGAATTTCTGGTAGTTTATTACAGAAGGAAAGGGAAACTGCAGAAATGTCAAATATATCTTCTTGCCTGTGGCTTGCCTTCACTGTGTAAGACTATTTGGTTTCTGTGTTATAAATCTTTTCCTACCATAAACAAGATCCTGTAGATTTTAATTCTAATAAATTTAATGGATGTTTTTAACTTATACTTTTCAAAGTTAAGTTACTCATAGAGACTTCAGAATGCATTCCTCAACCATACTCGAGTTTCCTTGCCATTAACTTCTCTATCCTCTTCATGCTTATCAGCTTTCTGGTTAAAACAAACTTCATCATAATAATTAAAATAAAAATACTTGCTACATAGAAAAGCTTAAAAAATAAATTTATGATATCTGTTTCCCTATACTTACAGCCTCGTTTTACCTAGTATGAGTTATTGGCCTTGATTAATTTATGCATATAGCTTTCTATTTAATAACTATGTTATGTCACTAATTCTAAAAAAAATACACAATTGTATTTGTAATTTATTTCTTATATGAAAATAAATTCTGGATAAATTTATTTAAAATTTTAAAATAAATCCCAAAACTTTTAGAACAGAGAGTGGAAACAGTAAATAAATAAGTAAATAGAGAAGTTCTTTGAAAGCTGAGCATGGTGCAAATGAAAGGAAGAATTTGTATTACAAAAATATTTCACTTTAAATATAAAAGCCTAAGTGAGATACAAATTTTAGAAAAGCCATATAATATTTATGGAAAGAGCTAATTATTTTATTTAGAAATTAAATAAGAAAGAGAAAATGGACCATAAATATGAGCACTTTCACATATACACACAAAAATCTATATAATTGGATTTTACAGAAAAATATTACAGTTTGCTAATAGAATATAAAATGTGTGCAGTTTTACTCAAAACTATAAATGTAGCAATGAGAGATTTTTTAATTTATGAAACTGGCAAATAAAACTTTAAAATGTTTAAGGATTTTACAGGGATGGCAAAATACCTTTTATAAGGTCACTGGAAATTATATATCAAATTTTTAATTACTTATCTTTTGACACAGAAATTCCTATATTAAGAACGAACAGTATGGATAAACCAGCAATAGCATACAAAGTATGTCACTGCATATGTTCACTGTTAAACAGATTATGAGTTGTTAAATATAACACTCTTTGGCCTATACAATGAATGCAGCAAAGATTTCCAAGATAAATCAGGTGAAAACTCAAGGTATAGTAAAATTTGTGTTCATGATACCTTCTGTATAAGTGAAATTGAGTGCACGTATGTATACTTGTATATATGCAGAAGGAGGCATTATTTGGAAAATATGCAAATTATCTCAGCTAGTTCAAGAAATGGATAGTTTATGTTTTCTATTAAACTGAAAGAACAGTATAGAGCAGTGTTGCCTAACCTTCTGGGCACGAGGAATGAGATTTCATGGAAGGTAATTTTTTCACTGACCAGGTTGGAGTAGATAGTTTCAGGATGATTCCAGTGCATTACATTTATTGTGTGCTTTGTTTCTGTTATTATTATATTATAATGCAGGGACTTCTGTTAATGTGAACTTGTATTTGCAGCAGTTCCCCAAAACCTAGCATCACTGCCTCAGCTCCACCTTAGATCATCAGACACTAGATTCTTGTAAGGAGTACACAACCTTGATCCCTCCCACGCACAGTTCATCGTAGGGTTTGTGCTCCTATGCAAATACAATGCCCCTGCTCCTATCTGGCAGGAGGCGGATCTCAGGGGGTGATTCAAGCAGTGGGGAGTGGCTATAAATACAGATGAAGCCTCATTCATTTGCCCACCACTCACCTCCTGCTGTACAGCCCAGTACCTATGAGGTCATGGCCCAGTACAAATCTGACCCACGAGTTAGAGACTCCTGCTGTAGAGCACATCATTCAGGAATTCATGGGGGGTTATAGAGCTCTGGCTTTAACCGTGGGTGAAGTAATAATTGCTGAAAGATTCTTACTTGAAAACTGACCTGATGAAGATTAGGTTTATAGGAACCCCTCTGCTGCTATACTGGAATACTTTGCAAGGGATGTTGAGGGAGAGGGAATAGGAATTTGGAGAGAAGCCTATTGCACCACCCTGGTGAAAGGTGTTGGTGAAGGGACAGGATGATAACAGTATAGTGACAATTTGTCAGAGGATGGATGTATTTTGAAGGTAGAACTGAAAAAAACAAAGATCTAAAAGATATAGAATGCAGAGAAGAGAAATCAAGGACAACTGCAAGCAGGTGACCTATGACCTGGAAGAATGTTTGCATACAGCGGGGCAGGTGTCTGGGTGTTTTTTGTTTGTTTTGTTTGGGTTGTAAGCTTGTCACAAGATCACTTATTAAGATGCTAATTTTGAAATCTTCAGTAATAACCCAACTAAGATTTTGAAAAAAGTGCAAAAGTTGATATTCAGGGGAGTTCTTAAGAAGACATAAACTTGGGAGTCCTCGATACTTGGAATTTCCCGAGCTGAAGGCGAGCCCCAAGCGGGTAAGTGAAGGAGTAGAAGCCTGGGGCTCTGCAGCACTGAAAGTTCCCCAGGTCCTTCCTCAGTCTGCTTCATCACACAGGCTCAGCACGGTGACACTTCCCATTCCCTCCACTTCGAAACTTTTCCTCTGGAATAGCCTCACAGCCGACCATCCCCTACTTTCATGCCACCTCAGAGAAAGCCAGCTTTTCATCATTATAACAAATACTGGAAATCAGCAGCTTATCACTAGAAAAAGTGTTGTATTTTTCTCTATGGTTTTGAAGTTTCCAAGGCATTGCCAGTTGAGCCCTTGCTTTTAGGTCTGTGAAGAGACAGTACATCATGGTAGGGTTACATGGGATAGAAAAGCTGCTCATTGCATGGTCCAGCGAAGTCATAAAAAAGAAGAGGACAGCTTCAGTTCCTACTCTGTACTTCAAAGTCCTGTCCACAATGACTGGAAGACCTTCTGGTGCCATCCCTACCTGTTTATAACCTGCCCAGTGGTCTTAAAGATTGGACAGGCAGGAGTGCTTGTCTGGAAGCAGCCAGACAGAGCAGGTTTATAGCATCAGGATGATCTGTGACCCAGCCTCAGAAAAGCACCTGAGATCTTCATGTGGAAAGTTTCCAAAGGAACCCATGAAATCCTTCCACACCCTCCTGCAAAAGCCTTCTGTCTTCCCCTTCAGACCCAAAGGATTTTTCTTATGTCTGCAGAATGAGGGAAATTAAATTTTATTATCCCTTAGTGCATAGCAGTGTCTTAGAGCAGACACTTGCTGTTACTGATTGACTAATTGATAGTTTTAGTAGTAAGCCACAAAATAAAGCAATGTATCAGAACCATTATATGACTTCACCAACATGCATTTTACTCCAAATTCATTTCTTACTTGCTTTATAGTGTTTTTTTGTAAACATAACTACCATTCAAAATCTTCCTTTTCAGTATATTAGCCCATGTGAATGAAACAAATTAACACACAAGTTTGAATTTAGGTCATTGCCTTGGGCACACATGATTTGGTATAACCAATAGACTAATGAATAATTAAAGAAAGTTATGATTATTTTTCTGCAGGACATAACAAGATCCTATTCTAGCCATTTTTTAAATTCATGGAATTAGTGGATATTTGAAACTAACAAAAACTAGGTTTATAAGAGAGAAGACTTACTATTAAATATGGATTCTTATTTTTCATTCCTAAATCAATACCCATAAAGCATTGAAATAGTTCTCACATCTTGCTGCCCTTGAATTGACAATGTTGTTCACAGCTCTGCAAAAACATGGCACTTTTTGACATTTGTAGAAATAGCAATTACCCATAGTAAGGAACATGAAAAGGCTCCAGTCAGCCTGTCTTGCTTTTAACTATGCCCAATGACATGATCAAAATTGCTTTGGAAACACAGTTACTCAAGTGAATAACTATTAAAGTAATAAACCCAAGCAGGGAAATTCATCTTTGCTGAACCAAGTAGGAGCTAAACAATGTGCTGCCATCATTGCAGCTCGGTAGAGCATGCATTTATCTTAAAACACAGCAAAACTAGTAAAAATATGTCTTTCAGCATTATGCCTTATTGTTCCACACTGCCCCTTTCTGAAACTTATAATATATTCTTACATTATAAGTAGACACTTAGCTAAATGCAAATAACACCTTTAAATCCATGAAAACTTTGATCCTCTGTAATAGAGTTTGCTTTCAATGAATGTGGATGCTTTTACTTTGAAACTGCATGTCGGAATTCTATAGCTGAGATTTTGCTACAATATTCAGGGTGAGTTTCGCCATTTACTTTCTCTCTGAATTTTTTCTAATATGATAAAAGTATCAAAATATTTTCTTCTGTCTCATTCTTTAATCATAAAAAAGACTCAGTTGTATCTCAAACATACACAGGGTTCTTGCAAAATGAAGCCACAGATACACACACACAGAGTACACAGTCTGATTTTCATAAAAATAAAAGATATTAATATAAAACAATCTCTGAACAAATAATCAACTTATTTTAAGCTCCTTATAGACATTATCTTCTGAAAGCAGCTTATAAGTAGATATTTTAAGGGTTTCAGAATGTACTACCCATGTACACAGAACATATTTTTAAAAATAACAGCAAGAAGCCTCATAAGAAAAATAGAAAGAATTGTACAATACATCGAGACTGAATTTCCAAAATTAGTCTCTCAATAGCCTTCCTTTTGATGTTACTGAACATGGAAATCATGAACAATAGTTCTTTTCTCAGTACATTTCTTTTTGCACATTGAACAATAATGAGAAACTGAATGAAAGACTAAGGAAGAGGTGGAGGGATTTTTAAATCTGGTAGCGTCTACTTAGGGCTGCACCCTTTAACTCTCCTTTCAGTCTTCCCTTCTGTATGCAATCATTTTTAAAAACCATAGATTTCTAGTTTTCTATTCTAATTTATGCTTTTTAAACTTTCTTTACCACAATTCATGTTTCTTGAGTAGATTTTAGGTCAGTTTTTCTTCTGTTTTTTGCATCATGAATAATACAATATCTGTACTAGCTTTCCTATTGCTGAGACACAATACCAAACCACCACAGTTGTAAGGAGGGGTTTAACTTGGATCACACACCTTGGGATTCAGTGACTCGACAGAAGGATCCAAAGCACAAGTGGCGCCTTGGCAGAACTGAACAGAGCACAGCTACTTGCCCTGTGGCAGGCTAGATGCAGCGAGTGAGGAGAGGTGCTGGGTACAGAAACATACTCTTCCAGGTCTAGCCTCGGTAACCCATCTTTTAGGACCAGGCCCATCTCCTAAGATTACACTCAACCCTGAGCTCAGTGGATTAATCCACTGATAGGTGCTGGACAGCACCGCCATGGTACAATCACATTCCAAAGTCTTCACCTCTAAACACATGAAACTCCAGCGGCCTTTTGGATCTGAACCACAACGGTTCCTACTATTTATAGAAAGTTCACCAGGTACCAGAAAATCTCTTGCATTTATTCTCCCTTGCCTATACCAGACTACCATCAAGTCTGACGTTGCCAATGCACTTGCTATGTGTGATTTTGCAGGTTAGGGGTCCAGTTACCGCCTGGTGGACTTTCTGCTTCTGATTCACGAGTCAGCAGTAGAGACAATGGCAGGGCTGCAGGATGAATGAGGATGAATCTAACTCCAAACTCATTCAGGTTCTGGGCAAAAGTCATTTCCTTGCTGATGCGGGACTGTGGGCTGGGCTTCCTGGTGGCTGTTGTCTAGGAGCCATCTTCCATCCAGGATCACCCATACTTCTGCACTTCATTGAGGCCACCAGTGTGCCCCACCATGTGGATTTTTCAAGTGCGGATGTTTACCTTGTTTATTAAGCAAGGAGAGCCTTCCAGAGTCTGTCTAACAGCAAGATGAAGTCTAGCTCATGTGGTAATCAAAGAGTAGCATCCCATCAAATTTGCCATATTCTATTGGCTACAAGCAAGTCCCACCCACATTTAAACCAAGGTCAGTTGTCCCGAGAAATAAAGACCAGGACATAGATATCACGGAAGGGATTTTAGGATCTGTTTACCATTATCTTCTAAGGGCTACTCACAAGTCACTAGACTGAACGTTTACCATACACTATCAAGGTTGCACAATTGTTACGCAGACAGGGCAATACTTTACACAGCTAAGTAAATTTTCTCCAGGTCGTATTCTAATAACCAGCTAAGTCAGAAAAATTAAACTACTGCCAACTGATCCAAGAATTCACATTTAATCACTTTACAAACTTTCTTCTTACACATTTTCAGTCCATATACAATCTATCAGTTAGACAGCTTTTGGCTGTAACAGAAAGCCCTCTATACCAGTTTAAGCAAAATGAAAATTTATCACACACAATGCAAATTGTTTTCAATGAAAGCAACTTTGGGCATAATCAATCCAATAGTTTATTAATTTCATACTTTCCATATCTTTTCAAAATCTGAGTTTAGTCACAAAGTCTTACATAAATACTAGTCTAGAAACCATATGCTACATTTAATTAGGTGACATATATTTCATTAAACATTATAATTATTGTCCTTCAACTTGACTGTGGTTTTTGGGAAACATTGTAGCCATCATAATAATTTTATAAGGCAGATGATATCCAATTTCTTAGTTAACATGAGAAAGGGAGAAAAACATGATGTAGAACATACAGTCTTAACCAAATTGTTTTACACAGAAATAATTTGCATTACAGTTTCCATTTAATTAAAGCTGATGCCCTGCTTGCAGGAAAACACGCATTACTGATTAATATATTCTTTGACCAAAAGAAGTTTAAACTGTTAAACTTATTAAAAACTTAAATTATTGAAATTATTTCGAACCTGTGCTCATATTTTTTAAAAGAAGATTATATTCCCCCTCCACCATTTTGCACAGGCATTATATCCAGAATAAAAAGGGAATTTCTGTGTTCATAGGCATGAAAAACATCTGAGAAGTGTTTTTTCCGCTCTGCCCATCTCACAGGTCTGAACCAGACATCACGTCCGTTCGTGTAGGAGGAGGACAGGACTCCACGTGGCCCCCGTGATGAGAATCGAGACCAGGGTGTCACGGCCCCAGCCCCGCCGGCGGAGCCACAGGTGTACCTGCACGGGGCGTCTCCACCCGCAGGGCACCTGGAGGGGCTAAGAGCTCCCACCACCGCGGCTGTTCTGATTATCCCGGTATTCTCTAAACTTCCTTTCTTTTCCTTTTTTCCCTTTCTTTTCCGTTTAAGATGTGCATCATGATGTTTCAATACTTTTATCTTAACACACAAAAACACTATCAATTTACAATACAATAGTATTACCTATAGTCCTCGGGTTGCACGTTAGACCTCTAGACATACTCACTAACTGGGGAGTACATCATTTCGGAAAAATTGGATTACTATCAACGTTTGGAGATGCCCGTATTCATACAGAGCCCTCAGGAATGAGGCCTTCTGTTCTCCAGGAGCTGGACATATACCTGGAAGCCAAGAGTCCTTGGGCAAACTCCTTCCATGCAGAGCGTAGTTTGCAGAAATCTGTGTCCCAACCCCTGACGCACGCTCCAAGTCTATTTAATACGGAATGCACGGCCCTGCCTCGCTGTCTTAATGAGACGCACCCTGGCGGGGACGTCCCTGCTCCTCAGCCTCCCCTGGCTGGGGCTCAGGCTTCTCCTGCACCCGCAGCATCCACGCACCGCAGCGGGGACGTCCGTCTGAGAGCACTGCCGGTTTCCCGCAGAGACCAGGCTCTGGCTTACATTCTCTCTCCTGCAAACACGAACGTCACCCAGGATTTATCCCGAGAGGACCATAAAGTCACCCACTACCAAAGGAAGAACTTTAAGAAAGCTTTATCAAAGAATGGGGACTATATCTGGGGATAAAAAGCTGTCTGACGTTTTTCTGAAAACTGATCAGATTTATTCTTCAGCATCAGGAAAAACTGCAGTCACAATCTTAAGTCTACTTAACAGAAAATAAGCGACCATCAGAGCTGTTAACATCACAGTTTAACCGTGAATACTTTCAATGTCTTACTGTCATTCTCACTCAACTGTACACAGTTGAAAATTGAAAACATAATTCTATTTCTGATAAATGAGCTAACAAAAGTACAACATCGAGATGACTTTTCCAGTGACATTGGCAGGGTCATTAAGGGTCAGTGTCACAGATAAAGCTAAAGTCGTTATCCTGGGTATCAGCACTCTTAGTCACCACGGGCTGCTAAGTGCTGGAAGTATGACTGGAGCAATTTAAAATATGATGAAGCCACACATTAGATTTTGAAGACTTAATAAAAAATAAAATTCATAAAATTTCTCACTAATCTCAATACTATTTTCATATTGGGTACTTGTCAAAATACTGTATTTTGGATACAATGTGTTATATAAAGTTTATCAACAAATTAATTTCACCTATTTCTTTTTTCCTTCATTTCATGTGACTAATAGAAAATTTAAAATACACATGTGGCTTTCATCTACAACTTACTAAGGAAAGGACATATGCTAGGCTGTTTTCTTCTCTTTTTTTCTCTCTCTCTCTTTTCTTCTATTGTCTTTTTTCTCTTTTCATTACTGAGATTGAACTCAGGGCCCTTTCTTCTTTAATGGACAAAGATATTTGTCTTCTGTTTTAAAAAAAATGCAAAAAAAAAAAACAACAAAAAAAAAACAACCCAAAAACATGGACTACAATTTTCCAGAATTATCTGACATAAAAAAAAAATGCATATTTTGTTTCTTCTGTTGTCTGAAATTTTAGGGGGTAAATCTTGAGAGCATTTTATTTTATTTAGATTTTAAATGTTCCCATTTGTCGCAAACAAACAGATTTCATCTTAGTTACTTCTATTACCATTCTTAATATAATTTGGTGTAACAATAAGAAGTTAAGATTTAGTTATATTCAAGAATTTCCTACTTTGAATGAAGAAGATCCAAAGACTGAAACAAATTACCCTGAAACTATTTTTATTTAATGAAAAGCACAAACCTACTTTTCTTTCCCTTTATTGGCTGGTGCTTCCAGTGACACACTGAGGAGGACACCAGCTGTGATACGGGTTTGAGATCACAGTGTTCCAACTGACGGAAGAAGGCACAGAATTTACGGAGTGCGCTATCTTAGTGACAGTAGAGGACAGAAAGGAAATAAGCTGTAAGGCACAAAAAGGAAGTTCAGCTGTTTTAACGTCTAACAATCAGGCAGCTCAAATATTTGAGTAGTTAGCTCATTATATTTAAAAAGAAATGTTGAGTGTGAGTGTCCTTGTCGTTTTTCTGATCTCTGAGAAAAGGCTGTCAGGTTGGATATGATATTAACTGTGAGATTACCATATATGGTGTTGATTGTGTCAAGATGCATTCATTTGAAAACAAGAATGTAAAACTTTTTGTCATTAAAGGGTAGTGAATTTTGTCAAATGCTTCTTCTGTGTCTGTTAAGATGCTCATACAATTTTTATCTTCTGTTTTTTAACTGTCATATTGGGTTTATTGTTTTGCTTATGCTGAAACATGCTTGATTGTTTAGAGTTAATCTCAACTGATCATGATGAATAATTCATTTAATATTTTGTGCTAATATTTGG
Organism: Dasyprocta punctata; assembly: GCA_004363535.1. Classification (NCBI taxonomy): domain Eukaryota; kingdom Metazoa; phylum Chordata; class Mammalia; order Rodentia; family Dasyproctidae; genus Dasyprocta; species Dasyprocta punctata. The sequence goes on from RJWM01009084.1 coordinate 57,559, forward strand.
TTGAGGGTTTTTGAATCTATGTCTGTCAGAAATATTGAATTATAAATTTCTCTGCTTATATTTCCCTTATCTGATTTTGATATCATGGTAATGCTGATCCTGTAAAAGGAATTTGGAAATATTATAGTCACTTCAACTTTTGGGAAGAGTTAGAGAATTGGCGTTGGTTCTATTTATGTTTGGTAGAATTCATCAGTGAAGTCACTCTATTCTAAACTTATGTTGGGGGACTTTTAATTACCAATTCAAACCTTACCTGTCATTGTTCTAGTCTGATGTTGTATCTCTTTATGATTCAATCTTGGAAGGTTGCATGTGTCTTGAAATTTAGCAGTGTTTATTGTAGTATCCAATTTGCTGGCACACAATTGTTCAGAGTTTCTGTTTTTCTTTTCTTGTTTTGTTTTGTTTTCTTTCTGTAGAATCAGTTTTAATATCTTCTGTTTGTTATATTATTTTATGTCTTTCACATTCTTAATCTTATTCAATATTTATTAATTTTGTTTATCTTTTAAACATACCACTGTTTGATTGCTAATTTCCATTGGTTTTCATTTCCATTTTCTTTATTTCTGCTCTAAAATTGTTATCAATTCCTTTGACTGACTTTAGAGCTAGTTTTTCTTTTTCTAGTTTCTTGAGCCATAATGTTAAATTGTTTATTTGAGGAGTTTCTTCTTTTTTATATGGCTGTGTATTACTGTCAATCTCCCTTTTAGGACCGCTCTCGTACACCTTGTAAGTTCTATTATGTTGAGTTTTCATTTTACTTTATTTTGATGTGTCTTTCATTTCTTCTGTGATATATTGGTTGGGTGGAAGCATACTTTTGTGTTCTTAATATTTCTCATGTAATTGATTTCTACTTTTATGCCTTTGTGATGTGAAATAGTACTTTAAATATTTTGATCCTCTTAAATGTATCAAGATTTCTTCTGTTCCTCACATAGTCTGTTTGAAGAATATCCTGTGTGCATTTGAGAAGCATTTGTGTTATGCTGCTTTTGGACAGAATATTCTGAGTAGGTCTGTGAAGGCCATTTTGATCGAAAGGGTTGGTCAGGTCCAATGTGTCTGTATTGATTTTTTTTTTCTAGGTGATATGCTTATTGTTGAAAGTGGGATCTCGTGATCCTTGAATAATCTATTTTTTCTTTCAGATCATTTAATAATTGCTTGATATATTTAGATGTATGTCTTTGATGGAGACATATGTATTTGCAATTGTTATATTCTTTTGATGAATTAACACTTTTATCATGATCTAATTAATTCTTCTTTTTTAGTTATTGGCTTACAGTCTATTTTTTCTAATATAAGTATAGCCTAATCTCTTTCAGTTTTCATTTGTTTGGGATATTTTTTTCCATGTTTTACTTTCAGTCCATATCTGTCCTTTTCTCATTACTTAAGTTCTCCAAACTTCTTCAAGAAGATTATTTTGAATTCTGTATCAATCATTTAATATAGCTCTTTTACTTCTAGGTCTATCATTAGACAGCTAATATAACTACATCTTGTATAAAAATGAGATTTAAAAAATACATATGCAAAAATCTTACATTGTTGGTTTGTAGCTACTCTACAGTTTGGTTTGTTAGAATATATGTGCACGTGACCAAAGCAGTGTAAACGGTGTTTTTAGAGCCCTAGGTTGCAATGAGATGAATGGACTATGAAAACTTTATTTTCAAGCTTCCTACTGTTGTCGCTTACTAGTGAAAGACAGTCTGGTCAGGTCATTTTGTTATGTAGACTCACATGATTTTTGTATACGTTGCTTCAGAAATAGGTATTTGGAGAATTAAAAAGCAGTGTTAAATTCTTAATTCATTTTCCATGACCCCAAATCAAAATTTCTGTTTTTGAAGAGCACAGCTAATATTTAAATTATACTAGTAACAACACTACTAATGATGCTATACAAATGGTGTTGAAATTTTTCTGAATCTTTTTCACAAGTTTCTGGTGTTCATAATTGCTAAATTTACATATATAATTTTACCTTTATATTACAAAAATTAAGCATAAAAGTAAAGATAAAGATGAATGATCTAGGTCATGCTGTCATTGTCTTTTTGAAATTGCCCTTTTGAGGGAGTTATACAACTTTTTTCTCAAACAATGAGCAGTATTGTTGTAATTTATTCAAACTCCATTTCTTTCAAATATATAACCAACATTTGCTATAAAGCTTGTTTTTGGAAGTTGAGGAAACATGTGTTCTACAATGACCTGCGTTTGTGTGAATGCTGAACTGGATGGGTATTTTTCCATGGGACAGGCAGCTCCTTGCTGGAACTGAGAAGTGAGAGGTAAATTTCAACACTAAAGTAACTCAGAGTGGTAGTCTATGCAGTAGAATGAAATACAGTACTGTCTTTTGGATTTGAAAGAAGTTTTATTAAGGAAATATATAAGTAATTAGACATTAAGAAAAATGAATTATTAATAGCACTATTAATGTTTTCCTTTTTAAGAGTTTGGTTGCCATCTCTTAATCTCTTTTAAGGTTCTTACATACAAAAATATCTTCAACACAAATGTTATAACACTACTGATACTAAAACTTTAACATTTTCAAACAGAGAGTTGATTCTTCCTCTCACTAGCAAACAATGTATCAATAGGGCTTTGGGAAATTTTCTGAGTAACATTCCTATGTGTACCATAGTAATGTGAATTGGTATTATTCTGAGAATTTAATAAGAAACGGTAATAAAACAATTAGCTGTAAGCATAATAGCTGTCTCATAACTACAACATTTCAGAATTTACCATGATTCCTTTACTGGCATCTTCCATCATTAGTGCAGTTTGGATGAATGTGTAGAGTTCAAAGTCATTGTGTTCTTTTGTGTGTGTGTGTGTGTGTGTGGCACTGGGGATTGAACTCACAACCTCGCGTCTGCAAGGCAGGCATTTAAGCTGCTGAGCTGAACTCCCAGTTCTTGTGTTCATATTTTAAAACTAGCTAAGTGACCTCTTCTTTCAAGCTTGAGTTCATTTTTAATATCAACTTTATTTCATACAATGTGTACAGTTTCCTGTTCTCCATATTTAAAGGTATATACTATAGCATGTATTTGCTAATAATGTAAGCAATTATTGTAATTTTAATGTACCTCTGTCCTATCTTTAAAACATTTAAAATAAACCCTTTATATGAAAAAAATGAACAATAGTCATGATCAACTCTTTTAGGATCCTGGGTATTAACAAATTCTTGCAAGATTCAAAGAGCATTTGTGAGGAAAAAATCAGCTGTATGAACAGTCATTTGCAGGGGTATTTAAATTTGTCTTATTCCTACCCCATCCTCAGCTCTGTGGTAACCATAAAAATCAACATCCTAGGTCAGCACACTTCGTGGTTCTCTGGCAACCTGTACCAGAAAATTGTCAGGGTGACTTTTCTGAGAGCTCACTGAACCCCTTCACTCCCAGGGTGTGTTTGGAGTTGAGCTGATTCAAAGGTTTCTAAATTAGGACAGCCTTTTGAGTAACAAAACCATTAGTGGCAGGGGTTTACCATCCCAGCTGCCAGAGGTAGCAAAAAAAAGTTACAAAAAATAGAAATACAATCAGAAACTCAGGACAGAAGAGAAGGAAGACGGTGATAGAGAAGATGGCAACTAGACTAGTGAGATCTGGAAAACAACAATTTAACAATGGAAAAATGAAAGAAAAAAAAGAAATCAGAGAATCTGAAGATAAAGCAGGGAATAAGGAAGTAATCTGGAACTCTAATCCCAGTGAGGGGTACCTGCCACCTTAAACTTTGGATTTCAAAGAAGTATTATTAAGAAAATATATAAGTAATCAGACATTAAGAGGCCAGGAGAGGGTTGGAAGCCCTAAGAAGAAAAAATGGACTGGGCCAGTATTGCTAAGCCTAACAGCATGTAGCTGGTGTAAACTGCAAAACAGGGGGAGTCTTACACTGAAATTGCCTCCTTCCACAAGGCCAGCTAGAGTAGGGAAAGAAAGCTGTTGCATAGGCCACTACATTTGTGAGTGATTAATTAGAAGCCTTTAGGAAAAGGGTTGATACTGAACTACTCTGGGAATCAGAAACCATGTGAGCACTGCACTTCAGGGTTACCATCCCAGTGACCGGGTAGTAGAAACCACCAGGTGTAGATGCAGAGAGCACACGGGTTGGGCACGGGCCCCCAACAAGTTTAAGCAGCAGCAATCTCAGCCCGAGAACATGAGAGCTTCGCCCTCTGTGGGGAAGAGTCAGGCTGTTTTCCTGCTCGGTCTGAAAGTGTTGGCTAAGTCCGGTGAACTCCCCCACCCACCCTGCTGCCTGCATCCAGCAATGAGCATCGCAGAGTTCCTTTGGTTCCCCATCCACTCACAAGGGCAAGGATGTGCCACACACTGAGACACACAGACAGAGGGGTTCCGGGACAGAGGGAGAAGCTCCCAAACCCACAGACCATAAGGCTAGGCGGAGAATGAAGTGACTTGGGGTTCAGAGCAGGACGTGGAAATAGGAGTGGCCGCAGTGAATAGTACACCACTGATCACCCAGGCCTAGCAGGAAAGGTAAGACAGGACTTAGAATTCACACAAGAAAAGTGAGTGTGGAAAAACCTGGAGATAAGTTGTGACTGACGATCACTTCCCCATATCTGGTGGAACCCGATACTGCAGGCCCTGGAAAAAACCACTTGTTTAAACACTTGAATTTCTCAGAATCATTTCTTTTTTCCTTTGATGGTTTTATGGGGTTTCAGAGTTTCTTTTTTCTCCCCTTTTTTGTTTGTTTTTTGTTTGTGCTTCTGCATTATTTTTTATCTAATTCTATTAATTTTGCTTAACTCTTTTATTGAATCCTTTATCTCATCTTTCTCATCTTCCCTTTTTATTTTTCAAATTGTACTTCATTCATTCTCCTTCCACATACTCTACATTTTTATAGTAGTAGCATTAAGCTTTATTAATTTTTAGGTATTTAGTTATCTCTACCCTATTATTGTTGAATTGTTTTGGGTTGTTAGTGATGGTATAGTTGTTGCATTTAGTAGATATTTACTATATAGCAATTTTCTGCATTTGTGTGTATATCAGTATGGTAGATCTCTTTTCTATTTTAAGGATGGTAAAGTCGGTTTTTATGGGTTTTTCGGTATGTTAATATCCAGTTTTTCTTTGGCTCTATTATTGTTCTTGATTTCTGTGCTATTCCCAGTGGTGGCAGAGATGTTGCCACTTACTGATTTGTACTGTAGGCCAGCAGCTGTTTTGTCTTTGCAACATCACTGCAGACGTTTGTTTCTGGAGACCTGGAGACCGAACCAATTACACCGCACCCTCCCTTCGCTGAATTAATGGAAGCGCTCAGATCACGAAATGGGAGCTAAGGCCTATGGTAAGCCATACCCAGATTGCATCCCGGTAGAGCAGACACTAATTAAAGAGATCTTCATAAACGAAACAAAGCCTTTCCACTCTAATCAGTCCTCAGCCCTCAGCACACATGCACACACACACAGAATCAGAAACATGAGGAAACAAAGTGACAAAATGCCTCCAAAAACTCCGAACTCCCCCGAAGCTCATTCATGGGGCATCAATAGGGAGGCAATGAAAAAACAAATAGTCATCAATAAAGAATGCAGATCGATAAGGTGTTCTGTGAGATCATAAATGATAAGATTAACCAGATAATGGCCTTAATAAACAAAATGATTAGTGGGTTTAAAGAAAAAAACTAATAAAAAATAAGCTGGTTGAAATAAACAAAATGATATAAAAAAAACTGTCAGTTTAGCCAAGAGCCAAAAAAAAAAAGCTAGCTGAAATAAACAAAATGATATAAAACAAAGAGCCAATTTCATCAAAATGAAACAAAACATCACACCCATTAACGTGGTTATAATAAAAATGAAAAACAATAGCAAGTGTTAGTGAGGATGTGGAAAAATTAGAATCTTCACAGTTTGCTGGCGGAAATGAAAACCGAAAAAACATTTTAACATCTGACAGTTGACAATTAAACAACATACAGTTCAACAATTTCATTACTAGTACACAGCCAAAGAATTGAAAGTATATGCCCATTTAAAATGTACACAAACGATCCTGACAGTAATGTTAATAACAACCAAAATGTAAGGACGACACTAGCGTTCACCCTCGGGCGAATGAAACAGTAGAATGTGGGGCGTTTGTCCTATGGAATATTAATCAGTCACCAGAGGAACACAATAAATGACCCATTTTTACCCTGTATGAGCCTCGAAAATATTATGCTTGTGAAAGAAGGGAAACATAGATCTCCACCTATTACATGGTTTCGTTTATATGAAATGTTGAAAACAGGTAAACTCACAAAGACAGAACGTAGGGCAGTGGCTGGCAAGGCCTGAGAGATGTGAGAAACTCGAGGGACCGATGAGCACACAGCACGGCTTTGGGTGTGAAAATATTCTGCAATTCAATAGCTGTGCTTATTGCAGAACTTTATGAGCATAATAAAATACTGAATTGTATGTTTAAAGAATGAGTTTTATAGTATCCAAATTAAGTTTTAAAACAAATGAATAAGTAAAACTGGCCGACAAATTGACTAATTAAAAATACATTAGAATTTTACTGCTATTTTCATCTTGTAGTTTTTCCCAGATCATGTTAGAACAAATGTGAGACTGAAAAATAAAGTGAGATTCTTTCAGTTCTTTACTGTTTTGACTAAGTACTTCTGAGACTGAAACCACCAGATTCTGAACTTGGAAAGGGAACAAAGAGAGAAAGAGAGGAAGAGAGAAAGGGAGAGAGAGAGATAGATAGAGACAGAGAGTAAGAGAACTGTATATTTTGTCTGAAATTAGCTTTTGTTTTTTAGTATTTAAGAAAAATCCACATTATATTTCTTTTTTTTCTAGACTTCAGATCATTCTGATTAATAATTAGAAACTTTGTGCATGTCACTTCATCCATATAAAAAAGTGACCAAATATCTTGCTGCTACAGCATCATAAGAAAGGTGAATTAATTCATCTTTTTACGGAAGAATTTATGACAATGATGTTATGAGTTTCAAACTTGAATATTAAAGCCATGAGGGTGTGAAGTTTGTTTGTGCTTGGCAAACACAATGTGGTTCTTCAAAGAAAACCATCTTAAAGAAGCTTGTGAGCTTTTCTGAACATCAAACAGCCCACATAAAAATTCATTTGGATGATTTAATTGTACATGGATGAAAAATAAGATTTTCATTTTCTTCTGACCACCCAAGAATCTAAAAACCCAAACGTGTGGGGAGAGCAGTGGAAATTAATATATTAGCAACTAGTTAATCTTTTATTTAAAGGATATTTTCATTAAATGTAAATATTAGTATGATCAACATGGTTGTAATTTATTTAAAAGACAAGATTCAGCTGGAAAGTATAGTTGGTAGCAGCTGTGACTTTAACTTTGAATAGAAGCTGTATTTTGGTAGGAATTAGAGTCGTGAATCCATAGGGTAGTCAAAGTTTAGGAAGCAGATGTAGATATGATCATTCATTTTAATTGTCCTAAATTTTCCTAATAATTTAAACTCAAAATATAACTATTTTTAAAATATTTGGAAAGCTCAAGATGAAATGCAGAATTTCATAAGAAATACAATGAACTTTAAAATGTTAGGATATACCAAAAGGTCAATATTAAATAAATTGTATTTATCATTCAATTGTATCTTACATTTTAATCTTTTTATATGACTAATGGGAGAAGAACAAAAATTTTAGGCATTTGACCTATCAGTGTTCTCTCCTGATTCTCCAGTGATCAGAACCATACTTTTTATGCCTCAACAACCTTGCAGGATGTCTGCAGGTGTTAAATCAATTGAGTCAATAGCCAATATACACTATCATCATAAGTATTTCCATTACATTTTAATCTAATCTATAAGTATGTTACATTCATCTTTTGATTGAATGTGCTAAATGGAAAACTGTAAGCAAAAAATCATTGAAAATGACAAGGGTAGAAACACAAGGCAAATAAGAAGAACCTAAGATGCTTAACAACTGGATGCCTATATTGGTACCTTGGTGGTTTGTTTATCTTGATATCAATGCAGTTTTGTCACATTGGTGTAACTTTGTGATGTCAAGGGATTGGGGAGGATTGGAGCTCTAATTTTGTTCTTTATCAAAGTCATTTAGACTATTCTGAGTCTTTTGTATTTCTACAGAAATGTAAGAATCAAAATACTAATTTTTATGAAAAATGATACTGGCATTTTGTTAAGGGATTGTGTTTTCTGATCTTTATTATTTTCTTCTATTTGTTTTTAGTTTTATTCTGTCTTTTATTTCTAATTTCTTAAGGCAAAATATAAGGGTATTTCATAATTTTCTTCTTTTCTAATAAATGTACTTGGCGTTAAAAAATGTTTAAAATAAAAAAAAAACAGATGACTTGTGGAGGCAAGTACTATACCAGCATTTAGCAAAATTCAAAGTGATCAGAGATTCACTCTGCTTTCTTTGAGTGCTGGTAATCTGTCTATTTGTGCCTTTGCAATACACAGAATGCACAGTGTGTAATGTCATTTCAGGCAGTGGGTGGGCGCAGAGTATGTGTGAGCCCTTTTTGTTCTTCTTCAATTGTTCAAAACTGATTCTAGTAATCAATGAGTGGTGCAGTAGAATTATACATACAGAAGAAGGCAATCCCTGAGCAGTTTCTGTTGACTTTAGAGGATATGTCCTCATAATTAGTTTCACTTGATTTTCAACTACCAATTCCTTGGGAAAGCTTTGTTTTGTAAGCATTTTATGGAACTGGTCATTACAGGTTTCTAGTGCATACTATCACCAGTGACTGTTTCCTTGGGACTGCTAGATCTAATATTCTAGGGATTTAACTATAATTGCTAAGGAAAAATAAGACATGCTTTTTTAATTACATGAAATTATATTTTTTAAGGAAAGGAAATGTTGTAGACTTTTAAACTGCACTGACATGTAACTGTATGTTTTTTTTATTTTCCTTAGTGATCATAATGTGGCTCAAATTATGAGTTCTCAAGAATAGAAATGTATGTGTAGGGATATATGTAATTCCTTTACTAGTAGGTTAAACAAGCAAAAAGAATTTTAAGCCATATGAAAATTAATGAAGATTTTTTGATTGGATAGCCTATCACATTTCTGTTAGTATTAATTAAGTAAAGGTTTTATTTTTTAAGTTAAGTGGTTTGTGCTTATTCTTTTCAAATTTTATCATTCTGTTAATAGTGTCATTAATCACGCAATTTAGAGTAAACTTAGGTTCAGTACCTTTAAAATGAAAAATGAAGAGAAAATACTTTAAGATTCAACGACAACAATGACTTTTAAAAGAAAAATCATTAGAAAGAAAGCAGTTTCACATGGTACATTGAAATTCACCGTATAAAGCAATTAAAATAATTTAATTAAATCAACTCTAGACTGCCAGAGTGAAGGAGTCCTCTACTTTGATGCATTTAGCTACTAATAAACCAGCAATAATTTTTGTGCTTCTAGTTTAGCCCTGAGAGTGCTGGTGACTGGTGAGATGGTGAGAACATTTATTTGGAGAGTATTTGAAACTGACATTTAAATTGTTAATATGCTTCTGGAAGTCATAATAAAACAGTAGAAAGAAGGAAGAAAGCATTCTAACAAGAAAGGAATACCTGAAATGATCTCTATTGGTAAAGATTTCATCTTAGAGATAGAAACCCTGAAGATTCAGCAACAACCAAATATAACCTGTTAGAAATTAAAAAAGAATTTCATAAAGTTGTAGAATACACAATCAACACACAAAAATCAACAACATGTATGCACAGCTATAATGAATTTTTGGGAAAAGAATTTAAGAAAACAACCTCATTTACAATGACAACAAAAAATTAAATACTCAAGTATGAATTTAACCAAAAAAGTAAATAACCTATATGCTGACAGCTACAAAGCTTTGACAAAGTAAACTGAAGAAAACTTAAATAAATGGAAGGATATCCCTCTTCATGGACTGCAAAACTGAATATTGTCAAAATAATATATATCACCCAAAGCTATCTACAGATTTTATGCAATTGTGATAAAAAATCCAAGGTTATTTTTCACAGAAAGAGAAGAAATACTCTTAAAATTTATATGTAACCATGCAGAACACTGAATAACCAAAATTTTTTAAAAAAAGGACAAAACTAGAAACATTGCACTCTTAATTTGAAAATACAAATCAATTATAAACAAGACATCATGGTACTGGCATAGAAATAGACATATCAACAAGTGGAACAGAATAGAAATTTAAAAACTGAACTCACATATTTATAGTCATCTGATTTAAAGCAAACACACAGATTTTCAATAGACATTGTTGAGAAAACTGGGTAACTATATGTAAAAGAGCAAAAGTAGACTCATCACTCATGATATACAAATATCAACTTAAAATGCATTAAAATCTTAAATATAAGATCAGAAACTCTAAAACTTGTGATATAAACATAGGGTAAAAGTTCACAACAGTGGCCCAGGATTTTTTGGATGTGACCCAAAAAATACAAACAACAAAAGCAGAAATATACAAATGAGATGGTATTGAAAAAAACAAATCCTGTGAATGGCAAAGAAAACAATTTTAAAAAGTGATGACGCAACACACAGAGTGAGAGAAAATAGTTACAAATCATTTATCTGATAAGAGTTTATATCCAAAACACTTAAGAAACTCACACAACTTAACAGGAAGAAATAAACTGCCTCACGAAAAACTAAGTAATGGCCTAGACACGGTTTTTCATCACGTGTTGGATTCTTAGTCCCTCATGTGGCAGTGTGGAGGAGTGGGAATCTTTCAAAGGTGGAGACTAGTCAGGGATTGGTAAATATGGGGTGATTGACACAGAATGGATTAAGGTAATTCTCATGGGACCTCATTTCCTATAAGAGTAAATATAAAAGTGTATTTTTATAAAAGAGATGCCTGACACTCTCTGACTTCCTCTCTTACCAGATGATCCCTCTAGCATTTGCCTCTACCACCATGCTGTCTGATGAGATGCCCATTAGAAGTCAAATAAATGGGCCTGCTTTCCTCTTAAACTTTCAGCCAACACACCATGAACTAAATAAACTTATTCCTTCATATGTTATTTGATCACAAGTATATTGTTATAGCCACGTCAAAAACAAAAATGCCTCAACAGACATTTCTCAAAAGAATACATGTAAAAAATAAAAAAGAAAAAGAATACATGCAAATGACCAACAGGTAGATGAAGAAACAAAAAAAGAATTCCCCAGCATCCTTCATCATTAAAAACACAATGAGGTATCACCTTACACCTGTTAGAATAACTTTTATCAACAAGACGTTTCTGTTTACTTGAGGGTGAAATCACTACAGACGCGGTGGAAATACAGAAGATCATCAACACCTACTTCGAAAAACTTTACTCACATAGATTTGATAACACAGAAGAAATGGACAGATTCCTAGAAACCTATGAACTACCAAAGCTGAATCAAGAAGAAGTAAAGCTGCTGAATAATCCAATTTCAGCTAATGAAATTGAAAATGTAATTAAGACCCTACCAACAAAGAAAAGCCCAGGCCCTGATGGATTCACTGCTGAATTCTACAAGAAATTTAGGGAAGACTTAATGCCAACACTCCTTAAACTCTTCAATGAAATCAAAAGGGAAGCAAGTCTCCCTAACTCATTCCTGGAAACAAGTATCACCCTAATACCAAAACCAGAGAAAGATCCAACTAAAAAAGAAAATTACAGGTCAATCTCCCTAATGAATATAGACGCAAAAATCCTCAATAAAATACTGGCAAATAGAATACAGCAAGTTATCAGAAAGATTATACACCACGATCAAGTGGGATT
>RJWM01009085.1:0-69608 GCA_004363535.1 Dasyprocta punctata
TTGAAGCAAGAGGCTCAGTACTGTCCTTCCCACCCAAACATCTTAGCCTCATTAGCTCTATTCTACCTCTCATTGCCCAGCTTCAATGCTGTACTGCTGCGTCCCCGCCCCACGTGATAATTAGTAAGTGCACTAAACTCCTTCATCCAGAGCACGGACTTTGATGGTAGTTCTAGGAATTCTTTCTGGGAAGGAAAAACCTACAATATGTCCTTTAGCTGCATACAAATTCATATGAGTAGAATAGCAGCATTATGAGTGTGTTTTGGGAAACCACGCGTGTCTAAAGAGAACTTCAGGAGATAGTACGCACTGGGTCCCCCATGGAAACCTTCTCTCATCGACCAGGTCCCTACATGTAGCTGTAAGATTACTACAATTCTTTATTTTTATCCACATCCAGGCCCCTTTGCACCCAGCATGTTGCGTTTATGACCCTGCAAGCCTCAGACTGTGGCCGGTTGTGCACAGAAGCTTTAGTGGCAGAGGAGGGACTTGCAAGGAATAAATGCTAAAAACAAAGCACTTGCAAGCCCTTTATCTTTGTAACATTCTCATACTATAGATTTCTTTCCTTTTCGGGCAACTGCAATGAAGTGCCGTGGCCAGCTGGCTGTGAAACCTGTCTTTATGCTCCCAGCTCTGGAGGCTGGAGACTGCGGCCAGGGTGTCCACAGGGCTGGGTGCTGCCCGGGGCCTCTTCCCGACTGAGGAGGATCATCTTCTCATGGCATCCTCAAGAAGGGCTGAAGGACCCTCCTCATGCCTCCTTCTAAGAGCACTAATCCTACTCAGAAAGGTCACAGCGTTGACACAGACTCAGTGGGAATCACACAGCAGTCGCCAGCAGTCACCAATAGTCACCCGGTAAGAGTTCTCAATCTCTGTAACCTGCAAAAAGGCCTAGGGCGCGGCATGAAACGTCACAGAGGGAGGCAGGAGCGGAGCCATACTGCACAGCACAGCGTCGTGATCGAATTCCATTTGCTGCTATGGTCTGACTGTGTGCCCCCTCCCACTAAATCCATCTGTTGAGACTGCACCCCCGCGGGATGCTACTGGAGGGAACCAGGGTTAGATAAGGCAGTGGGGGTGCGGCCCCATGAAGAGCTCACATCCTGATCAGAAAACAGAGGAGACCAGTGCTTGCTGTCACTGGGTGAGGACACAGCTGGAAGGTGGCTGTCTGCAAATCGAGGACGGGGCCCTCCCTGGGAAAGGACTCTGCTGGTCCTTGATTTTGGGCTCTTGGCCTCAAGGATGGTGACATATAAATGTCTGCTGCTGAAGTCACCCCGTCTCTGGTGTTTGCCGCAGCGGCCTGAACTGGCCGAGACCGGGACTCTGTAGCTGTCTGTTCCTGATGCTGCTGACATTTAGTAAAGGATAAAAACCTGAGGTCCTCTGGCACACACAGTCTGACAGTGGCCTCTCAGATCATTGCTAATATACGTGTTGAACAAGGATTCAAGAATTTCATAGAGCCAGGAAAATATGCACAGCTCCGTCGCTTTATTTTTGTGGAAGAAAGAGAAGCCCAGAGAGGATGATGCCTTGCTCTAGGTCAAGGGGAAGTGAGTACAAACCACAGACAGACAATTATTTGTTTTGTGGGGCGACAGAAGATGGTTTTCTCCCCATACACTAAGAGAATGCTGGTCTAAAAATAAAGAGCTCTTATCTCCTTCAAGCCTTGACTAGAAGGAGACAGTATAATTCTTGTTTTATTATTCTAATGACAAGATCACTAGATATAGTGAAACTATGAGATAAAATTAGTCTCTAACGATACCAGTTAAAAATTATTTAGAAGCCAACATACTCGATGTTTTGTAGTCATTTCTTTTCCTCTCTCTCCGGGATGTAGTCAGCAGAACCGAATCATTACAATGCAGCACGCGACAGGAATGTGGACTCTTTCTGCCATGTCTGTCTATTTATGACTTCTTCTTCAGACAGTAATTGTCAGCAATAAATAGACTGTATTCAAACAGCACGACTGACTTGCCATTCAGCATTATAACCAACTGTGAGTAGTTCATTCTTTGGTTAAATTATGCTCATAAGAAGTGAGAAAATAGGAGGCAAAATGCACTTGATCTGTAAAGATAACCTAGTGTAACTGTGCATTTTCCCTGAAGAAATAACAAGGGATGCACACCTTGGGTACAGAGTAAATAGTGCAGTGGGAGACTTGGCGTGTTGTGGGGCTGATGATGTCAAGAGAGGCTTCTGGGCGGGGGGTTGAATTTACTCCAAATCTCCATCTCTTTGAATGTGACAAGCATCCCTACATGTTTCCTTGAAGACAACATTTAAATAAGGCCGCCTTCTCATCCCGGGGAACTCACCATGAATATGTAAATAAGTGTCTTTGTCCTTTAGATGCTGGCAAAGTCCAAGACCAGGCCACCACATCAAGGGCCACACAGGTGTCTCCAAGTGAGATGCTTGCTGCTTCCCAAGTCCTGGTCCTGCAACTTCGGACCGGGGCTTTGCTGGCTGCAGCTTCATTCTGACGCAGAAGAAGATGACACTTCTGCTGTCATAATGCACATGCACACACACGTGCGGGCATAAGCACACATGCATGAACACACACATCAGGGGCAGTAGTATACTATCATTACCATATGAGACCTTTGTTCTGACCAGTAAGTTGCCCACAGTTGTGTAGACCAGAGACTTTACCAACAACTTCCTCCCCTCATTCTTCTTCTCCTTCCTCCTCTTGTGCTTTTCCCCTTTCCCTTCCTCTCCTCCTTGTCCCTCTCCACTCGTCCTCTTCCTCTTCCTCCTCCTTGTTTTTAGGATTATTGTGGTGCTTGAGATTGAGCCCAAGGCCTTGTATGTCCCAGGCAAACACTTTACCACTGAGCTATACCCTAGTCTTTATTTTTCAAATTTTTATTTTGAGGCAGTATCTCATTAAATTGCCCAGGTTGGGCTCAAACTTGTGATCCTTCTGCCTCAGCCTCCTGTGTAGCTGAGATTATAGGCATGTGCCATCACACTCAGCTTTCAATTTTTTTAAAGCCTCTATCTACATCATACTTACACTTCATACTGAGTTCAAAGTCTAATTAAAAACCAGATTTAAAAAAAAAAAAAACTAGTTCATTGAATGGTAGGCCTTATTTATCTTATACATTGAGTCAATTTTTAGTATATATCATGTTATTGGTGCTAATCAGTCCAACAGAGTGCTAAAGAGTCACTGATTCACTAAAGTTTACACAGCCCCTGCAGTGTGCCAGCCCCGGGGGGATGAAGAGACAACTCACCTGCAAGTTGCAGAGGCAGCACGCACATTGAGTGTTAAGGAGCTGCCACAGGAGGGAGGAACCGTGAGGGGTGGGGATGGCTGTTTAGCCTCCTAGGATGCCAAATCTGTTATTTCCTGAGCGTTACATTCCTTGCAGGGCTCATGAACCTGCTGGCCACGTTGTCCCTTAGGCTGAAGTCAATGTTGGCTCTAGGGCCTGGTCTCCTATATGACACCGTCCATGTCAGTCAGTGTCACCCTCTAAAATCAGAGCCAGGATACAGCATTCCTTGATTTGTGTTCTTCCAGTGATTTTCCTTCTTAGGACTAAATTCCTAAGTGCAGGAAGCAGCATATAAGCACCAATACTATTTGGCCACTTTCTCGCTCTCCCAACTCATCTCCCCACTCTCGTTTCCTCTTTCCTTTCCCTTATTCCAGTCACTGGACAAGTGAGAGTCCCACCTGTAAGGCCCGTGCACTGACAGATCCCTCTGCCTGGGACTCTTGCCCCAGAGAGCACCCCTCGGCATACCCAGAAGTGTCTTGAGGAGACGTCCTCCCAGGCCACCCAGTCAGAAGGACAGCTCCCTCCTGCCATGCATCGTCCTCCTCAGTGCTCCCCCTTTCTTTCTGGCATTGCTTAGCCACTGATGCGGAACAGATAGCCATTTGCTCCATGCCGGGTCCTTTTGAAATGTACCCAGTTGTTCCACGACCACAGACACGACCACGTTCTGCTCTCTGTCTCATCCCAGGGTCTAGAAGAGTACAGCACAGAGCAGGAACTGCCAACAAATGACTGAACAGACCCCCGGACCACCTTCTCCTCAGCACATGCCCACGCCCACCTCAGCACAGCTGCTGAGCCTTCCAGCGGCCAGAGAGGGCGCGGGTCAGGGCTCATGCCTCTCCGGGAGGGCTGAGCTTCAGTCACTTCCTGGAGTTGGGACTTCAGCTTCACCACTGAACCAAAAGACAGCTTATGAAGAATTCCTTCTAATTACGATTTTTACTGACAACCAAAAGTACTGCATACTTATTTTTGTGGACAAAAATTCCATCTTATTAGTCTGGTCCCTCCCACTTTCTGGTCTTGGGACCATGCCCAAGACCATTTTCTCTGCAAAGTTAATTGACACAAGTGGTAGACTGCCAGGGCTCCTTAATTTTTGCTTCTCCTCCTTCCTCAGCATCCATTTTCAGTGTAACAGTATAATGCCCAAGGAAACATTCCATTGTGATGAAAGTTTTGTTTTGTCTGAGTATAAAGGTTCCCATGACCTCGTGCAATTTCATGTTATCAATTAGTCCATTTCTTTGACTGATTGAATATGATAATGTGAAAATGTGCTGCTCCAGGAAATCAACTTTTGATTTCCCCTTTTAGGTGTCTGTGTATTGAGTATGGCTGGCTACAGATTTGAAAACCACAGTGAAAAGGAACCTATTTAACCCAGTTTGGACCTGGTTCTGTTTCTATGTATTGAGCATTAGCCAGAAGCCATGTGTAGAAACAGAACAGAGGTGCGGGTGAAGTCATCCACTGGAAATCATTTGGCAGCTTTCCCCACAGACCCAAAATGCACATCCTTGGCAAGTTGAGAGCATATTATCCTTGGGCCATTTGTGACGACACAGACACCAATCCCGATCCCAATAGAGCTGCTCTTTGGCATCCCTGGGAGACTGGTTCCAGGCCCCAAACCAGTGGTTGCTCAAATCCCTTAAACTACATGGCAAACAGCCCACATGTACCCTCTAGTATAGTTTAAAATTATCTTTGGCCTACTGATACTGTCTAATGCAGTGTAACTGTTACTTTAATAATTGTTACACTGTATCGCTTAGGGAATGATGACAAGAGAAAGGCTCCATAGTTGGTTGAGTCAGCAAGGCAGGAGCAGAGGATTGAGGTTTTCCTGTAGAGAGCAATCCTGCCTGGACCCCTGGAGGCAGAGAGGGAAGGAGGGGGAAGGGTGGTCTCACAGGCCTTTCCTTTTGTCCTGGCTATTGATTAATGCCAAGGCCAGCCCCAAAGCAATTCCAGTTCTTAATACAAAGCAACACAATGGCAGCGCCAGTAATCAGCCCGGGATTCAGAAGGCAGAGGTGAAGCTCTGCTGCCTCCGATGGCTGACGCCAGCGTCAACCTTGTATTCCTTTGCGGCCCGCCCACCCACTCAACTCCAGGACAGAAGGGAAGTCTGTCTCATCGGGTCAGAAGGGACACTCTTCAAGTGACCCCTCA
Organism: Dasyprocta punctata; assembly: GCA_004363535.1. Classification (NCBI taxonomy): domain Eukaryota; kingdom Metazoa; phylum Chordata; class Mammalia; order Rodentia; family Dasyproctidae; genus Dasyprocta; species Dasyprocta punctata. Next base: position 5,517 of record RJWM01009085.1, read on the forward strand.
CGTGGCCAGTCAGAAAAATGAGCACACACACACGGGGAAGGGGCACAGACACCCAGGGCACTCAAGTAGAGAAAAGTAGCCCTGGCAGGGTCACATCCAGAATGTCCATCTTCATTTCTGCATGGGATTCCCCACCTTTCTCAAGAAAGTGGCATAGCCAAGCTCTTCCAAAGAGTTCCACTCCTGTCTCCGGTTAAGGCTCCTGTTAGGAGTGAAGCTGATGCCACCATCCTCTCCTCCAACAGTCAAAACCCATCCCTCAGGAAGACTGACTACTGCGATGGATACGTTTTCTAGAACTGAAGCTTACCCTAAATTCACATCTACCTGTGCATTTCTGCTCGAGGATTGATTTTTAAAGCTCACTGGATCATAGGTTGATATCTGATCTTTCTCATACCAAGAAATAAGAATCTGGAATTTCAACTGAGTTCAGGTCATTTCTTCCTGAGCAGGGAGTTAATTTTACAAGAGCAAGAAATCTCCTCTGCAGGAGAAAAGGCTGGGGGAAGGAGCTGGCTCTTTCCAACAGGCTGTCCCCTTTCAACAGTGACACTAACACCTCCAAGGGCTGAGGACAAGTACTGAGCCTCTATAAATCCAGTAACTGGGCAGGGGCTGTTTAAACAGAGGAGGAAGACAAATTTACAGCCACACATGAAAGCCAGTGCAATGTGATCTTTAGGTTCTAAAGTATCTGGCAAAGCTGAAAGTTCAAGAGATTTAAATTTTCTGGAAACATGTAAACTAAGCTGGTGATATTAAGAAATGTAGATGGATTTTTTTTCCTAGTGTCATTTTTAGAGCTGGTTTTCAGAATGCTACTGAATTTTATGCAAGAGTTAAAATTATAGCTCAGTGATGCGTTTTCAAAAGTAAATGTTTGGCCAGAAGAGAAAGGATCATACTTAACATACTTTTTGCTGATTTCTCAGCAGTTTGTTTTTTTCTTCATTAAAAAAAAAATTCCAGCTACACAGGAGGCTGAGGCAGGACGATCATAAAGTCGAGCCTAGCTTAGGCAACTTGGTGACTTAATGAGACCCTGTGTCAAAATTTTAAAAAAGCTAAGGATATAGCTTCATGAATAAAAGGGTTGGGTTCCATCTCCAGTATTGGGGGGAAAAAAATCCCACTCAAACTCTGAATTCTAATCAATTAAAGCGTAATTATTTGCACAAGCATTTGAAGTGGCATTTATATCCTGGCAAATTATCTGAACGTACATTTTTTCTAAACCTGTGGAATTAAAGAATAAAGACGCTTTCTAGGAGATAAGCAGCTGTGTTTTATTTTAGTGGTTCCCTTTCATTTCTTTTTACATAGGGTGATGAGTGGAGATTATATATTCTTCTAATGACCTGTTGTGTGACTTCCCTCTCTGCTGAGGTTGGCTGGGGACAGTTTGGGAGGTGCTGCTGGGCAGCAGACAGGACACTGCTGGGAGTGGGCTCCAGAGCTGTGGTCCAACAGAACCACTTGGCTGGTGGACGTGGCCTGAGGGTGCAGGCCACAGGGGACTTCCTCCAAGGAGAAGGAAATTGTCCTTCTGGCCCGTGTGCAGAGGGGCGACAGAATCATGAGTAGCCAGGGCCAATGTGGAGCTGTGCCCAGTTATTCTGAGGTGCAGCAGGGCCTTCTGTGTGCACCAGGCATGACAGAGCAGCTGGGGACACCTTGAAAAAGGGTCCGGAAGCACCAAGACATGCTTACCACCCTTCCTTCCCGTGCCAAGCCATTCTGCTATTCTCACGTTTCATTTCCTTGTTATTTGTGGGAGTGTTTGGCTGCACAGCGGGCTACAAATTATTTGAGGGATGGAAGTCTGCAGAGTTTTTATTTTTGAATTAAGTTACCACTTGACGTACAAAATGTAAATTTACCATAATCACACAGTCAGAGTGAGAGCCCCACGTTTCATAATTTGTCCAGTTTGTTCTCTGTCCATATGGAAAAATGGGAGGATGGTCAGGAAAGTTTCTGGAAGGATTGCCAGGCTCAGAGCCTGCTGGCAGACAGCCTAACCAAGGCACCCATGTGACCTAGGGACTTCACACAGCAGGCACTGTGCTGGGACCACAAGGACAGCTGCCCTGGGTCAAGGTGTCCACTTTTGGGGTCACCTGTCCAGGAGTGATGTACCTTTTAGGCTCGACTGCTGGCTCTCTCTCTCTCTCTCTCTCTCTCTCTCTCTCCCTTTCTTCTTTCCTTCCTTTTCTTTTTTGTGTGCCTCTGTGTGTGTGTGTGTGTGTGTGGTACTGGTTGTTGAACCCAGGCCTCAGCACTGTGCTGCATCCTCAGTTCCCTTTTTTTACTTTGAGAAAGGGTCTCACTAGGTCACTAAGTGGCCCAAGCTGGGCTTGAACTTGTAATCCTCCTGCCTCAGCTTCCCGCACTGCCTTTAAGTTTTCAGTGGTGAAATTAGGGGTGTGGGGAGCAATGTTGTTCCTTCCAGAGTAAACCCAATTCAAGACGATCATAACTGACATCACTTTTTTAAAGAATACTGAGGAAAATCAGTGTCGCCTTGGAATGTAGCCCTATTGTCCCACTGAGAAGAAAGGGGAGTGGAGAGGAGCAGTGTCCCTCCAGCCGGACGGACCTGAGTTCTAATGTTGGCTCCAAGTCATTTTTGTCATTTTTGCACTTAGTTCTCAGCGGTCAAAGGCAGTAATGGTGGGACTCAGTGGGTTTGCAACCTGGTTATGCTGCTTACATAGGGGACCAAGTGTGCATGCATGTGCATGCGTGAGTGTGTGTGTGTGTGTGTGTGTGTGTGTGTGTGTCCTGGGGATGGAAACCAAGGCCTTGCATGTGGTAGACAAGCACTTTACCACTAAACTACATCCCCAGTCCTTTTCATTTTTTAATTTTTAGTTTTTAGGCAAGGTCTCACTAAATTTCTAGGCCGGCCTCTAACTTAAAATCCTCCCACCTTGGTCTCCCAAGGAGCTATCACCATCCTGGGCTTAAGGAGGGAGGAGTTAAGTGAAAAGTTGTACACCTCAATTTGATCATCTATGAAATGGGCATGCTACGGTTCTTGTGAGGATTCAGTTAGCTATTCTATGAAAATCGCAGAGCACAGAGACATAATAACCCTTCAACAAGTGTTAGCCATAATGGTTATAATTATTATTCAGTGCTGGCACATATGGTGAGAATTAGTCCTTGTCTCCAGCAAAATACTTAGAATTTCTGGAAAGAAGAGCGACATAAGCACGATGCATAATTTCAGACTTAATGGAAACACAGCGATGACTTTGTCAGCGCTTCTACAATTCCAGGTGTGCACAGGCAGGGCTGAGTTCGACGCCAGCACTGGCTCTTGGGACACTCTGCTGTAATCACAGCAGTGTGCCAGACGTGGTGGCTTCTGTGACAATGTTGGTCTACTCCAAGGAATCACTGGAGGGTGAACCTCCAGGAGCAGAAAGAAGCTTTTAGCCCCATGGGGCAGCCATGCCCTCAGAGTCTAGGTGCCCGGACCCCAGGAGGTTTTCCGGGGAAGTGTGGTTTGTCTCTCTGTGTAGCAGATGATTCTCTCTAATCGACTGCAAAATTCAGTCCCACACAAAATGTCTCTGCCAGACATTATCGAAGGTACAGGAAAAGAGGCAGAGAAACAGATTTCAGCTTAAGGGGAAAGCACTGTTGGAGGGAAAGTAGACTTAAATGGGAACAAAACAGCGCAGAATTAAAAGGAGGTAAATGGGCCTTTAACTGGCACAGACTCCTAGAGCCTAAGTTACACATTTCCCTGGAAAGCTTTCTCAAATTTTACCTTTTGAACCCTTTTGAACCCCAGTATGGGCCATGTGAAAGTAAGAATGGCAAAACGACGTTAGTGGCAAATCAGTCCCTAACCCAAACTACACTGCACCACAGGGAAATCTCCTGTCTACACTCGCCACTAACTTTCGGTTTTGTGAAAGTGGTGGCCTGGTCTACACCTTTGTCTCAGTTTCCCTGGCACTTAGCACAGCAAGCACCCACTGCTTAATGAAAGCTTTAATTTTGATTAGGTGTTGATTGTGGTCTCCTGGCTGTGTCACCTTCATTTGCTTCCACTTCAGTTCCCAGAGCCCTGGCACCCGACAGCCTCTCCTGGGAGAACTCCAGTCTGGAATGTTCTCAGCAGCTCACGTCTCACGCGGGAAGATGGGGCGGCCTGGCTCGTCCACCCAGGAGCTGGGTCCTGGGTTTCCACAAATGCAGCTTAAGAGTGCATTGACTTCGTGAGCACCTGGGCAACTCTGGAACTTGTATTCACCCAAGGTCGCTAGGCACTTCTATTATTATTATTATTATTATTATTATTATTATTATTACTTCGCTGTACTGAGGATGGAACGTAGGGCCTCTTGCTTGCACACGTGCAAGTGTTCTTCCACACACCCCAGCCTCTGCCACATGCTTTTAGAGGAGACTGTTTTCAAGAACTTAGCAGTCTAAGTTAATTGCGAATAACGTGCATAAAATAACAGCAGATAATACATCATAATATACAGATGTGTGAGTCCTCAAAAAGGTAACGGATTTTTTCACTGTAATTGAAAAATACTTCTGACTCTATTTAGAAGAATGGAGGGATTCGGAGTGAGGCATAGGGTGGAAGTCACTCTGTCGCTGGCATGTCATCGTGTAGAGCATGTTTTGTTAAAGCCAGACTGCCTGCATTTAAAAATGTCTTCTGCTTGTTTTCCACATAGGAAGTTGCAGTGTTTTGTGGACTTTTGGTTAATCATGCCCTTTGTAGGTTCCCTCCCGCCTATCTTTTCCCCAGTGGTTCTTGAGCATCCCTAGGGGGTTAAGACAATCTGGCCAAAGAGAGGGAAGGTGGTAGGGGGCAGACAGGGGACATGAGTCTGTTTTCATGGACCCTCAGGGAAGTCAAATTCAGGACAAAATCTAGAAACATGATCAGGATAACTGTTCAGGTTATATAGCATTCTTGACAATTCTATGATTATTATGCAAAAAGTAGCAACAGCCAGAATCAACCAAAGGGTTTAAAGAAACTTTAAAACTATTATGAATGAAGATCTAAAAGACATGATCAAAAATAGTCCTACAGGATTTGGCAAGCATCTCTAATAGGGGTAATTAAAATTTTACACTCTGGAAAAAATAGGAGTTCCACACCAAGAAAACATTGACCAGGACAGCATTTGTAGTGAGAAATATGGAAGAAGGTCTTGTCAAGGACTAGAAAGAGCTTGGTTTTAGATACACATTTATCTTCTTTCATGTCATATCTGAGTCCCATGACAGCTAGAACAAGGAGTAGAGTCTAGGAAGCCATAGATAATCCAGCTTCCAACTTGCTACATAGCACAACAGAGTATGGCTCTTTTCAGTACCTGGAAACCAGAATTTGGAAAAATATCTGAACTCCTTCTCCCAGCAAATAGCTAGGGATGCGCTTCATTTACTGAGTTTCTAGATAAATGAGCTTAATTTTATAGCTGGAAAAGCAGTGTTTGAAAATGTCCTTGTAATCTATTTTTGCTTTTAAAAACAATTGAAAATGTTGACTGTCCTTTCACATTCATTGACCAAAGGGTAGAAGGAAACAAACACTACAGGTAAATCCTATTGAAATTGGGGTGGCAGAGATGGAAGTTTCTGAAAATAGAAACACATTTGCCTCTCACTTGCTGCAAAGAAATGGTCCATCCCATTGTCTTCCAGATAAATTAGAAACAAAACACACAATAATTGCCTTGTAAAAAACTTGTTATTGGATTATGAAAAGAACAATATGATGGCTTTGTTCCCTTAGGCTGCTATAATAAAATACCTTAGATGGTGTGGGTTAAAAAGCAGCAGGAGTTCATTGTTTATGGCTCTAGAGGTTGGAAGTCCAAGCTGAAGACGGTGGCAGAGTCAGTGTCTGGCAAGGGCTGTCAGCCTCATAAAAGGCCACTTCTTGCTGTGTCCTCACTGGAGCCTCTTTGGTGAGAGCCCCTATGACCTCCCTACCATCCAGTCTCCACCTTCTAATACCATCACTTTGGTGGTTAGCCATCAACACACGAATAGTGGGGTACAAATGTGTGCACTGTGGCACTACACAAGCTAGAGCTTGTAGAAGTTGTACCAAATGATCAGTGATTGTCCAGAAAATCCTCAGATGCTCTGCACAGAGTTTTTGAGATAAGAATAGAGTTGCACCAGGTGTACTGTATTTTCCAGAAAATGGGTGAAGGAGGGTTGATCATCTCTGATACTTATTTTTTGGGGGGCAAAATGAAGCAAGGCCCTAGAGCTGAACTCTACTGTGGGTGCTGGCTATGCCTCCCTTTCCACCTGTCACAGCGCTGCCTTCTCAGAGCAGCTCTGGTATCTGACACACAGCTGACTCCTTTCCCTGACCAGAAGCTGAGGTTCGAGAGCTCCCTGAGTCCTGGCAGGCATGCACCTGGGGGTGGGAAAGGGGTCTCTAGGTCTGCCAGGACTTGATCCCTGTGTTTTCTGTCACCCTGGGGTTCTGGGGAGCGGAGTGGAGACTCTTCCTCTTCGACTTCCTTGCAGCACCATGGAAAGTCCACATACACAATGAAATGCGTTTGCTTGAGAAATACTCCTTTAGATTCTTTTTTGTCCAACCACTGACTCCATTATATTGAACCATATATATGATCTTCCAGTGGACCAGACATGGGAAAGTGGATGTAATCCCACTCAGGAGGTGCTGGCAAGTGAATAACTACAGGAAGTCACTAAACACTTGCCATCCCCAAGATGATGATCTTTGGAGAGAGGACAGAGCAGTGCAAAGAGCAAGGTTCACGTGGGGACTGCGCACTCAGGTTGATCACAGAGGCATTTCCCAGAGGCTCAGGGAGCCTGCTTTGGCCAGGCAGAGAGAGACGAGAGAAAAGCTTGCACAGGAACTCAAAAACAACTTGCATGCAGATAGCTAAGAACTTTCCACGCCTCGAATATTAGAACATCTTTGGACAGTCTGCTTATGTTTAGGGTGCTGTTTCTTTAAATGTGGTCACCCAGAAAGAGGGAGCCTTTTAGGCTTAGGAACCCACCCCCATTGAGCAGCACACCTCCAGGCTCCCGCACTGTCTGGCTGCCTCCTGCTTTTCTGCAGTAGTGATGTTCATTAACTTTTGTGAGCCAGAACCCTGAGGTCCTGTTAGGCACCCGTGCTCATAAATTATTGTATGATGGAGATTAATAAAACTGAAATTTATAAAAGAACTTAAAATTAAAATTTAAACAGCTCTTCAATCTGGGTAAATCCATTCCCAGGGAAAGGAATAGAAGCGCAGCTAGGGCCATGTGAGCTTGGGAACATTTATCAGTAGGCAAATCTCTTAATTGTACTAGATTATATTACGTTGTGAATGATCGCTGATCTCTCAATTTCCTTCTCCACTGTTTCTCAAGTAAGCACATTCTTCCATCCTCCTGTGCCTGATTCTTCAGTGAAGGAAGGAGGAAAACCTCTTGTAAAATAATGAAATAATTTATGTTTCCTTTGTATTCTTGCACATTCACATGCCTTTCTGTTTTCCTTTTTGCTAACTTTGAAAGAAATCAAACACCAAGTCTGAAAAAGGACTAAGAGAATTCTTTTCTATCTCCTAGCTCCTAAACCACCCACTGTAAATAATCTAATTTTTAAAGACCTTCGAAGAGTGGCACAGAATATACTTCATTACTAACCACCCTCAATACTAGAAAAGCTTTTCTTGTGTTCATAGATCTTGCTTGTTATGCCTTTAATTTGCCTTTTGTTCTGTTCTTAGATAGTCTCGCTGTAGCATAATATTGTCCATGCATCCAGTACAAATTTCAGGTTGAGCCTGCCAGAGCTGTGAACTGGGCGTGAAGGGGTTAACAGTGGCCCTCAACTTGAGGTGATTTTGCCTCTCTCCAATCCCTGGGGAACATTTGGCAACATCTGGGGGTGGGTTTAGTTGCTACTAGGTGGGGGGTTTTGCTGGCATCTAAAGGGTGGGAGCCAGGATTGCTGTCAACACCCTGCCCCGTCTAGGCCAGCACCCCTCCCCCAACTAAGAATGGCCTGGCCCCAAAGTCACCAGGACAAGACTGAGAAGCCCTGAGTTAGGAGGAAGTGGCCACTGTGTAGGAAAGCAGGGCCACTGAGTAGCTGTAGAAGACTTGGCTCCAGTACATGTGTGTTTCGAATTGCTTGGAGTGTCCTGAGATTAATCAACGTAGGGTGAGATTAGGGTAAAAAACTAACCTGGAGATCATTTGAGGTTTTGAAAATTGTTAACCACATGACTGTAGTTATATTTTGGATCTACTTCTTATTTTATCATGAGATTACCAAACCAAATTTGCCTCTATTTTTCACAAGGTAACAGCTGTAATACATTATTTGGGATTTCTACTTTTTTCAGGAAATATTTCAGCTTGGCCAGCATAGCTGTCAACCCTTGACTTGCTTCCCTGGCACACTGAGTGGGATTTGTTTATTAAATGAACTTCTGGCTGGCTCTGACTTTAGAAACTGCCACATTTTTGAGGTTTGTACTTTCCCGACATTAATGTGAAAGTTTGGATATTTTTTCCTCTCCAGAAAAATGTCCCTATGTCAAAGGCCAATGATATGAAAATACTCCTAATTTAGTAACAGGCATAACTAAATATAGAGTGGAAAAAACTCTGGAATTAGTCTATGGAACCCACAACCAGACCAACTGATGATGCTGCATAGTACCACGCCCTTTCTGACAATTGCTAAGGGTGTCAGTGTTTTTCCCCATTTTTCCACTGTCACAAAGAAAGTTGATATAGATTTCCCATTCTGACAGCAAAGTGACTTTCTTATCTTAGCACTTTCCTTGCAAACAAAGCTCAATATCCTGATAGTTGAAATACTTTGTAAATCACGAAGTATATACACCTATAAGGCTTATTATGAAGGCATTTGTTTCCAGTTGGCTACGATGGTGCATGCCTGCAAGTCCAGCACTGAGGAAAGCTGAGGCAAGAGGGTCACAAGTTCAAGTCTTGCCCAGATGAAGTTTTGTCTCAAAATGAAAAATACAAAGGTCTGGGGATGTAGCTCAGGGTTAGAGTGCCTTGAGTTGGATCCCCAGGACTGAAAAAAAAAATAGTTTTCAATTATTTGGCCAAGCAGTGAAGCTCTTTGATTGAAAGAAATATGAGAAAACAACTTAATACTTGTACTCCTGTCTGCCAAGAGCCAACTGGGCCTCTGCGTCAGGAAGTGAGAAGCATTACCACAGTGCACGGGCTTGGTGAGATCCAGGTTCCTGCCCTGTTCCTGCTTCCCTGGGGGTCAGCGTCTACCGAAACTGAGACCATCGTGACTGCCCTGTCCCCGCTGGCCTCCCCTCACCAAGAAGCGCTGTGGGGGAACTGTGCACGTGCGGGGTCCAGCCGTCCTTGGGAGGACACATGTCACAGGGCTCCCGTTGCATATTCAGAAGCCCAGGGTTCCTGCATGAGACGGGGCCACTGCTCTTGCTTGCTCCACCACTGCTCGCTCCACACCCTCCTGTTAAAATTGGGACTCTGCACTGTGTCCACCTCAGCCTGCAGGATTCTCTTTCCCAACCCCAAAGCTGTGTGTCTGGAAGAGCAATGACTCCGTGGCCACCCTGTCACACCATGTCAGCTATCCTCCCTGGTGGCCCTGATAGGATTGTGGCATACATAGTGGCTCTGGCGGTGACCAGGACAGAACACTGTGAGGGGAAGGTGCAGAATGCCACCTTGGGGAACAGCCACATCACAGTGAGGTATGTCAGACCCTGCACCTTACCTGGGCTCAGCTCAAAAATGCCTTTTGTGTCTCCTGTGCCAATGCTGCAGCCAGCTGTGGCCAAAGCGCTGCTGCATGCCCATGACCCCACAGAGGTCAGGTGCCAGGGCAGCATGGTCTCAGCTCTGCAGGGCCACTGACATCTACGTCAGGAAGCCGGATGGGGAGGATCCTGTGAGCTTGCAAGGAAAGGGAAAAAGAGACCAAGGACTTGATATTCATATCTGGGAATCGCAGGATTTCAGAGTGATTTAGTTCAACATGAAGCATGTGTAGTCAATACACACACTTAAAAATAGCATTCAAAGGAGATGGCAGCCAAGCAAAGCAAAATGGAACCGTGGCAGGAACTCGAGGCGGAGAAGGCTGTGCCAGCTCATGTGGCTTAGCTGCATGCCTGGAGGTCCCTGCGGGTGTGGTGACAGTGGGGTTCCCGCGTGTGTTCAGAGAGGGGCTGGTTGCAGCCCCCTAAACTGCCTGATAGGGGAGTGGAGCTTCTCTCTCCAACACACAGCAGACTTGCCTGTCCCCTGGCCTGGGACTTCTGACTCCAGCAGGGACCCACATAAAAGGACATGGGGCCCCGGCAGGAGCCCTCGGGGTACTTGGAGTGATAATTCCCGCTCTCCCCTTTGGGAGGTCCTGCCCACAGGCACCAGGCAAGGATCGGGGCGGTGCTGTGCCCAGGGCGCTGGGTGGTACCAAGCTCTTGTGACCATCTGTGATGGAAGAGCCCTGTCCTCTCTGGAGTCAGTCACACACTGATCACTGCTCTATGACGGGGTAAATGACTCAGAAAGTTTCTGATTCAACTGCAAATGAAAGTGGGGAAGGCTCACTGAAGGCACTGATGGGGCCTCCCTCTTGGGAACAAAGGAAGCCTCTGGAGGCCCCTCCCTGGGCATCCCGAAGAGACCGCCCTGCCATGAGTTGCCGCTGCATTGCCCAGAAAGATGCCAACGGCTGAGGGTCTCCCTGGTCTTCCCGGATGCAAGTCTTGCATGCTTCTGTAAAATGCTTAAGAAGGGTGAATTTTACACCCATTTTAGAAAGATTCTGAATTCCGTGCACAAACAGAAAGACTTTTTCTGGATGGTAAAGAAAGGATTAAAAAAAAGAAATAGCTTCTGTTTTTGTTTTCCTTGGAAGATGGGGATGTGCTGATCATACAAAGCCTGGAAATTTCTCGAATTATAAATGGTGCGAAGTCTCCTGAAGTTATGGGGTGAATTTTCACTGTGTACTTCTACCCGCTTTGTGTTTTCTCAGCACGGCAAGGTGTTCAGGATAAGGACACCAACTCCAGATGAAATTTTCATCAAAACAGATGATTCAGTGGCAAACCCTATCTTAGTTACTTTTCACTCATTGTTGAGACAAAATACCTATTGCCCAAAATTGGAGAAGGAAAGGTTTATTTCTTACAGGTCTTGGGAGTTTCTGTCCATACTCAGCTGGCTCCAAGGCAGCGTGGCGTGGCGGGCCAGCCATTCATGGCAGCCACCAAACAGCGTGGCGTGTGAACCCAGCAAGAGAGAGAAGAAGGAAGAGAGAGAGAGCCTTCCTCTTGCCTGGCTCCATCCCTGGACAGGTGCAGCACTCACATCGCCAATCCCAGTGCCAGACAACAAACCAATCAGGAACACCCGACTCAGCCCCATCCAAATTACATAAGCCCTTGAGAGGACACAGGACCAACCAATACAAACCCCAAACAAAATATGCTGTGTGTGTATCAGGTGAACACTTTCCATTCTTTTTAGGTAACACAGAAGTCAAATATCAGTGGTACTTTTAAAAATACCTGTTATGCAGTTGGGCACAGTGGTGCATGCCTGTAACCCCAGCACTCGGGGAGGCTGAGGCAGGAGGACTGCAAGTTGGAGTCTGGTTGGGCAACTTAGTGGCTTAGTGAGACCCTGTCTCAAAATAAAAAATGAACAAAGAGCTGAAGGCCCTAGGTTCAGTCCCTAGTACTACAAACACACACACGTACACACACACTGCTCTGCATGCCTGAGGTTGGCCCACTGGGATAAACGCCTACTGAAAGTCCCACTCCGGGAGGCCTGCTCAGGGAGAAGGGGATAGCATAACGGAGGAGCCATGGATCATCAATAAGGGCACACAACTATGGCTTTCGCCTCCAGAAAAGAGAACCAACAATTAGACAAATCTAAAGAGACTGTTGGTCAGGACCTCTCACTAAGCAGGTAAACACCAAAGCCAAAGGGGCTGTTTGCTTACATGGTTAGGGGGATCTTTTATGAGGCGGAAAACATGCATCTTCAGCACAGTCTCACAGGCCTATGCAGGAGTCGGTGCTTAATGCTGGGGAAGTGACAGGAACAGGCACGTCAGAAAAGAAGCGCCTGAAGAAATGCACCACATCCCTGGCAACTAGAGAAATGCAAATTAAAACGACACTGAGATTCCATTTTAACCCAGAAAGAATGACCACCATCAAGAAGTCAAATAACAACAAGTGCTCATGAGGCTGTGGGTAAAAGGAACTCTTCAATATTATTGGTGGGAACTAAACTAGTATAACCACTATGGAAATCAGTATGGAACTCCTCAGAAAACTAAAACTAGAAATTCCATTTAACCCTGCTATTCCCCTTCTAGGTATCTTCCCAAAAGAATTAAAGACATCATATTGCAATTATCCATGCATATCCATGTTTATGGCAGCACAGCTCATAATAGCTAAATCTTGGAAGCAGCCTCCATGTCCATGATAGATGAGTGGATACAGAAAATGTGGTACTTACACACCATGGAGTACTACTCTACTATAAAAAGACAAACTTGAGTCATTTGTAGGAAAATAGATGCATCTCAAACCCATAACGTTAAGTGAAATAAATCAGGCACACAAGCTTAAATATCACATATATTCTTTTATATGAGAAACCCACAGTAAAAATAAAAAGCAAAAAAGGCAGATAATAGGGAGTAGGGAGACAGATTGTTCTCAAGAGGGAAAGGAATCAAGAGGTGGAGGAGGGGGAGAGAAGAGGGGAAACGGGCTGAAAACAGAATTGGGATGTGTTGTGCACACGCACCAACTGCACGTGAGGAATGGGAATGTCATGTATTGCGCACAGGTCCAAAAAGAAGGAAGGGGATCAGGAGCTGGAGGACTGGGGCAGGAGTGGGGAAGGGGGTGGAAAAAGGGGTTAAGCTGTGCTGTGTGCATGTGCGGACTCCACACAGGGAATGCCAACAGTATGTACCACACACATGTACTAGTAAGCTAAACTAGACAACTCAGATGGAAAAAACAGAGTCAAGGTGTCTGTTTGGCCCTAAATAGGAATCTCCTGTGAACTGAGGTGATAGCAAACTCCTGGAATCCTAGCACTCAGGAGGCTAAGACAGGAGGACTGTGAGTTTAAGTCCAGCCTTGGAAACTTGCTGATTTAGAGACACTGTCTCAAAACAAAAACAAAAACAAAAAAATATTAAAAGGGTTGGGGATATAGCTCGGTGCAAAGGTTGTAGGTTCAGCCCCCCCAAAACAAACAAATCTCTTTTGTTCACATCCTCCTAGCTATTTCTGCTGCCTTGGTGGTTCTGGACACCCCTTCTATAAATGAGAAAGCTTAGGAAACACATTCAGGGGAAGTCAGTCTCTGCCAGTGTGCACAGCAGCCCACAGAACACGACCTTTTGTGCTTCTGAGGAGGAGGAGGAGGAGCACGAAGTGTCTGAGGCTTTTCCAGCCCTGGCCTGATGAGAGCACTGTGGTGTGGCCCTTGCAGGGAGGATGGGGAGGCTGAGCCGCATTTATGCACAGGTCCGGGCGGGGATCAACACTGGCTTGCCGTGGGCCTCCCACCTATTCCTTGGCCACCCCTGGCAGCTCTCACCAATGGGGAACTGGGCCCCGGCTGGAGGGAGGCTGGGGTGGCCCCAAGCCAACAGGCTGAAGCCAGGCCCAGACCCAGCGGGAAAAGCGTAGAATGAATGGGTGAGGGGAGAAGGAAAGGAATTTCTTTCATGGGTGTGAAGAAAATAGCCAAGTCCACATCTGAAACATTTTCTCTGCAGTAAACTTTAACCTCCTCCCTTCGATGAGGTCCACATAGCTACTCTCCTTCTGAACATGGATCCAGATGCTTGTTTGGTCATGTGAGCTTTTTTTTTTTTTTAATAGTGAATGTTTAATAGATTCCTTTCTTCTCTTTCTAACAGGGTTGGGAAAGGAGCTTAAAACCAGAATGCTATCAAATCCTTTATGAAACATTTGGGGTTAATTACCCTTGCTGGAAGGCCCAGGATTTTGATTTTTTTCTTGCCCTCTTTTTTTTTTTAAACGTTTTAATAGAACATAGTTCAAGTCTCATAAATGCTTAAATATGTAGTCGTAAAGCTTGAGGTGTCCCTTGGGCACCACTGTCTGCAAGTCAGCCGGGCAGGGCTTGCAGAGGCTCAGTTGTGGACTGGTTTCCGCCTCATGAATGGTGTGTTCTCGAGGCTGGGCTGGGACACTTTCCACGTTCTGTCCTGCAGATCATTTAACGAAGCCTGTGCAATTATGTAGCCATGGTCACCCCAGAAAATCTTGCCACCTCTTCACTTCCACAGCAAGAGGCACTCTGCATCTGGCTGCAGTGGCTGTCTCCCCCGCCAGTTAACTCAGGAACTGATCCTTCATTTCCTTGATCATTACTACAGACTTTGAGGAAGGAGCCAAACCAGGCCAGGGTAAGAGGCCCCCTGGTTTTACCTTTATCTGGCTGAAAACAAAGCCATAAATCAGAATCCAAGCATTGTTTACACCTCTGCAGAACTCGCCTTTTCCTCTCTCAGAGTCACTGAGGCACCAACAAGGGCTTAGTGGGGTAGGAAGGAGGATCGCCCCAGTGTGGAACAACTGCGGGCCCTAAAACTATGAGTCAGGTTCACATGGAAGGAAGAAAGGGAACCTGGTTGCTTATAACCTTGCCTTGCCCCAGCATTTCTGGGAAGGCCAGTGACGTCAGAAGCCCATGCAAATGCTTCTGGAACCCAGGAGCAAGAAGAAGGAGCTCAGCTGGACTCTTGTAGGCAGACCTATTCTGAACACAAGGAGCCTTTCTGATGGGTTGAAGGCTGAGCTAGAACCAGGAAGTTAGATGAGGTGTTTACCCAGAATTCCCATTTCTACTGCCACCATCTTGTCAGCAAGTGAATGCCAGAAGCCCTGGGAGGACCAGAGGGTGTTTCCTTATTCTAAAAAAGACTGTAGGTATTCCTGTGTAATTGTCACATGTTCAGTATTTACCTAATTCACTGTCCCCAAGTTACGTAGTGTCTTTTTTTTAGTGATACTTTACCACGGGACTATATTCCTGTCTTTCATACCCTCTACCTTGTCTTTCTTTCTTCCTTGCTTGCTTTCTTGCTTTCTTTCTCTCTTCCTTTCTTTCATGGTACCAGGGATTGAACCCAGGGTCTTATGCAAGCTAGGCAAGTGTTCTATCCCTGAGTTATATTCCCAGTCTTAATTTTTTAAAAAATTTTGAGACAGGGTTTTGCTAAATTCCTCAAATTGCCTTGTGATCTTCCTGTGTTAGCTTCCCAAGTAGCTCGAATTTCAGGTGTGTGCCATGGCCCCTTGTTCTGAATTCTATTCCTTTCTTAGCCTTCTCCTTACTAATTAATGGAGTGACTAATCAGAATGAACCACTTAAAATGGTCAGGTAAAAAGAACTGAAAAAATAGAGTATGTGTCAAATGAGTAATAGGTCCAGCCAGCCAGTCAGTCAGTCAATATCTAGTTACCTATCCATCCATCTACCTATCTGTCTGTCCTCTGCCTGACTCTGTCCTGAAGGTGCAGCAGTCAACAGTGTAAGCCTTATGGAAACTGAGGCAAAGAGGGGAGGAAGGTAGACCATAGACAAATGACTACAAACAAGAGGAGGGAAGCATAAAAGGCTTCAGGAGCACACATGAACCTCGGACCTCAGAGGAGGAGCAATGATTATGGGCTATGCAAGCCATCACTGAAGCCTTCTGTCAAAGTGCATCTGAAAGGCTAAGTAGGAAGAAGGAGTTGCTTTGGCCTTAGTATGCCAGGCTATGGAAACTTCAGGAAGGAAAGCAGAGACCAGAGAGTGCCAGGGTTCAGGGAACAATTAGTAGAGGACTTGATGGAAGTGGAGACCAATTATGTTAGCAGAAAAATGTCTGTGTGCATTGCCCTGCACATGCAGTCTTTACTGTACTGTCCTTGGCTCTAACTAATCAGAAGAGGAAACTGAGACAGAGACTTCCCAGTGGCCTGAGGGCTCACGCTGCCTTCCTCTGGTAGGGTGGAGAGGAGTTGGGACCAACTGATACTGTGATTATGTGGGGTGCCTAAGGGTTTCTGTAAAGATTGCATTTTAATTTTGATTAAAGATACACACACAGTTATTTTAAATTACAGCAGATACTATGTTTACTAGTTTCATGCAAACAAATGCCATTTGTTATGGTTAAGATCTACACGTTATGATTTAGATTTAAAATCTCTCCCAAAGGCTTCAGAGGTGGGGATAGCAGAAGGTTAGTCCACTGAAGGGATCATAATTTGTGGCATTACTGGGAGGTGAAGCCAGCTTGGGAGGAGGGGTCTAATTATGGAAGTGGGTCATGATCTTGGGGACTCTCTCTTGTCCCCAGTCCATTCCTCTCTAGCTCATTCCCTCTTTCTCTGCTTCCTGATCACTAGATAAGCAGATTTCCTCTACTATGCCCTTCTGCCAGGATGCTTCTGCCTTGCCACAGGCTTCAGGCAGTGGAACCAGTTCACCATAGTCTAAAACCTCTGGAACCGTGAGCCAAAATAAAGCTCTCTGCCTTTTTCTCAAGTATTTGATCTCAGTGGTGGGAAGTTGACTGTCACTTCATATCACACTGGAGGCTACCAGTGTTTGACCTGTGCTGTTGATCTAGCCTATGTTGATGCTGAACTTGAACCAAAGTCTTTTTTTTCTGTCACTTGGGTCCATTTGAATTTTCACAAGTGCCTTTTTGGTTAATTATTCTGTGTCCTCAAGGGTCACAGGGTCAAGGGAAACACTTTGCTAACCTTTTCAGGTATCCAAGCCTGTGTCCATTCATTAGATAATGATTTATGAGAATGGGCCAGAATTTTGTGATTGTATATCTAAATATGTTTCCCATTGAATGGCCTTGTGATAAACACATGTTGTACACTGACGCTGTTAAAATATCATTTTCAAATCTATTTTATATTTTGGAAATCCAATATATGATTCTATATAAAAAGGGCTTTGCTGCTCAAAATTAGATCCTAAGTAGGCCACCAGAATCCACTACAGGCATCTGTATCTTAGCAGACAAATAAATTGTTCGCTGTGAGGGAAAAGGATTGAAGGTAAAGACAGGAGGAGGCAGCTGGGGGAAAGGTCACAGCCATGAACAGGGAAGTTCTCCCAAGATGGGAGAAAAGTGTCTGAGGGGAGCAGGCAGCAAAGAGGAAGCAGAGGAACCAACAGTACTGATGAACCCATGGACAGAGAGGATTTTTTTTTTTCAGTATTGGGATTGAACGCAGGGCCTTCACACGGGGCTGTATATGCCCCCAGCCTTTGTTCGTTTTTGAGACAGTCTCACTAAGTTACTAATTTGCCCAGGCTCCTGCGTTAGCCTCCCAGAGTGATAGGATTATAAGCATGTACCACCATGCTTGGTTGAATAAAAGGATTTTAAAAGTGAGAATGGGAATAATTTATTTGATCATTCAAAGGTCATTACAGCATTTGCAATAGATGTTAAGCTTCCTCCAAGTATGGCTATTTGCTAGAGCTCAGTAACTGCAATGTGTTCATTTTTAGTACTAATTACATCTTTTATTGAATGGACACAATTCAAAACATGCCATCAAATGGTCTTTGATTACTATGTAGCCACTTTTAAAGACCTTTGCTTTCAGAAATCAATGAACTCAGTAAAGCAGGTCTGTTGTTGATGCCCAGATAAAGGAATTTGTTGATCCTTGGCATGGGGGAATTTGCGAGAAGAACTATTGTCACATTTTAGTGATAAAATGCGACAGGGTTAATGAGAGATTTTCTGCTTGCTTTCTAAAACTCAACATTTTAAGCACAGCTTTGCTCACTTGCATAGCCATTTAGCTCACACTGTAATTAGTGCATGACTTCAAATTGAGCATCCTTTGTGTACTCCTCTCAGTGGGGAAAGACACCACTGGTCATGTCTAGGGCCATCCTGAATCAAAAGGAACTCTGGGAATACTGTGCTCTTGCAGCCCCTTATAATTAAGATAAGAATATTGCCAAGATTTTTCAAAAGCTTCAAACTTAAGTTTTGTAACATACTTGACTTACAAAGGAATTTTATGTTAACCTAGGGGTTATAGATTCTTATTTCATAGTTTGGATCTGGAATGTTCCTGAAAGGCTCATGTTTTAAAGGCTTGCTTCATATCTGGATGCTACTGAGAAGGTAGTGGGACCTTTAAGAGGTGGAGCCTGGAGGGAGATTTTTCATCACTGGGGGCATGCTCTGGAGGGGGATTGTGGGAGTCCAATCCCTTCCTCCTTCTTTTCTGCTTCAGGCCATGATATGAACAATGTTGCTCCACCACACCTGGCTCCCACAAGGGGCTGCCTCACCACAGGCCCAAAGCCACAGGGCCAAGCTGTGAGCCAAAGCCTCTGCTCTTCTAAGGTGATCATCTCAGAGATTTAAGTGACATCCATGTCACATGGTCAATCAAGGTACCTGTGCTGATACACAATCTGTAGTTTTCTGATTCCAAGTTGCACCCTAAACTGCTGAGATTTCTCAGCATCTTGTTTCAGAAGCGGTGGGTATGAGATTTGGACATTCATATCTGTGTATTTTCCTCTTTGGAATGCACGAACTAAAATGCTCATCATTTTCCATGTCACCCAGAGTCCACAGCCCTGGCGAGAGGGCAGTGTCTCAGAGCAGCAACACTGACTTCCCAGCACCTAGCACCTTTCCTAGGCAGGTCCTCTGGTTCATCGGCTCTGACCAGTCTGTGTCAGGAATCCTCCTCTACCATGGCTGGCCCCAGAGAGATGAAAACATGCACATGGCTGACGTCCTGCCCCAGAGGAGTGGCCATAGCGGCCGCTGAGCTCCCCAGCAGGCGGAGGCTTAGCAGAATAGGATGCTGCTCTGGTTGCTGGGACTGAAGTTTACTGATGTTTCTGGCCGATGGAATTTTTGGCATCACTTGATTAGTGACTCAAAGATGGGCTTGAATTTGGGAAGGTCTGCAGCTTCCCAGATTTCATTTTTGTCTTCTGTTGTTCTCCTCTCTGAAATGTAATGCATGCCATACCGTGTTGTGCTCTAGGAGAGAGGAGAGCTTGGCAGGCCCGATCTTGTCACTGAAGGCGTCTGCAGTGGGTTAAGTGAGGCCATCACAGGGCAGGGCGGCCATGCCGCTGACAGACGCCAGAGCTTGGGGAGGGACTCGGCACTGCGCCCAGGTGCTGCCTCCTGACCCCAGCCTCCGTCCACTCTGGCCACACCATCTTCTCTCTCCTTGTAACAGGCTGTGCTGGCTCCTTCTTGAGGACTTTTGCACTCGGCTTCCCTATGCCTCCTGGTTTTTTCTTGTTTTCCTGGATGACCACGTGACTTGTTCTTTTCCAAGCTCAGATGTCCACATGTCAGGAAGTCCTTCCTGATATCTTATTTGTTTACTTTTCGTCTCTCTTGCCCAACAGAGCATAATCTTCCTTTGTTTTTGTTGTGCCTGTGTGTCGTTGTTGTTGATCTTTTGGTACTGGGACTTGAACTCAGGCCCTTGAGCTTGCCAGGCAGGTGCCATGCCTTTGAGCTACCACCCTGAGAAGCTACCCATCTATTTGGGAGTCATGGACAAGAACATCATGGTGCTCAAAAAATTCTGAGTCAAAGAGAGTGCAGCGGGAGTGGAGAGTGAGAGTGAAGCCTCTCTTTGGGTTTACCCACTTGGAGCAACAAGGAGGCAAAGAGCCTGGCAAGGGAAGCAAGAAGGCTCAGAGGGAGGCAGAGGCACAGGCAGTGGTGGAGATGGGGCCACAGCGCTGAGCGCCCCCACACCAGCCATTGAGCAAAGCCCCAGAGACACTGGCAGAGTGGGGAACGGAGCTGGCTGCGGCTGTGGCAGCGGGAAAGTCACCGTGGAGTCTCCAGGATACAGAGATGGCAGGGCAGAGGCCGAGTTTGCAGAGTTTTAGAAGTGGGTGGCAATGGTGTGGGACTCTAGGTACAGTGTCATCTACTAGGAAAGAAGGGGCCCGCTGGTGTGTGATGCTGAGAGTGTAGCATTGAAAAATGTACTTTTGCGTCTCATGGAGGGTTCTGAGTTTGAATGCAGAAAGGAAGACCACAGAGGGGAGGGGTGATGGAGGAAAGCTGAGGGCGGCAAAACAGAGAGGCAGAGCCGGCTGGGGAGCACAGGGGAGGGGCTCCTGTGTCGCCCTAACACTGGGTCTGGCATCACTATCTTCAGTGCTGGGTGTGAGTACCTGTTCTCTTTGTTTTTCTAAGTCTTAGAGATTTTTTTCTCTAGGCATTCTTGAAGATACTCCTTTTAAATTAGGAAGTGGCTTGTTTTAAAGCCAAATAAATCTGATTTAGTTTAACATTTTTGAGATGAGTCAAATGTGATTTTTTTTTACACTGTGTAGTTTTTCCCCATTTACTGTTTTTTGCTGTCTAATTTTTCAAGTAATATAGGTTTATTGTTTAAAAAAAAAAAAAAGGAAAACAGAAAGCAAAAGGAAGTTAAGACACACCTGTAATTCTACCACCTAGAAATAATGGTTCTGCTACAGTGTGGTGACAAACAGCATGCCTTCCCGAAGCATCTGCCAGGGTCCAGACCTGGCTCTGTCCCCTCTTTGAGAGGCAGCGTTAGTTCACATAATGCTGCTGGGGCTAGACCCCAGGGCCTTGCGCATGCTAGGCAAGTGCGGTCCACCGACTGCATTCCTGACTCTGTAACCTTGAAAGCTTAATCGCCCTCACCAGTAAGATGGGTAGGAATGGTGGTGCCCATCAGTGGCTGGGCCGTGGAAGGACAGTAGTAGACAGAGTCCCCGGAATCGGCGGCTGAGGCCTTGGCACATGGGGAGTCTGAAGGTACCTGTTCCTCACTGGGATCCTCCCCCCGTGGAAGTGGCCCCAGTGTAACTGGCCCCACTGGTCATGCTTTGCATGAGCAGTATATTCCCTATCTCATCCTATTTTTGTTCCCATTTACCAGTCACTTCTAAAAATTTTCCTGTAACATTTCTTACCTTTTCCTTCTTATTCTAAAGGGAGCTATAGTTATGATTCACCCAAGAAAGTGGCAGAGCTGATACCGGCATTCTCTGTGCAATATCAAATACTTTTTACCCTTCTGACTGTGTAAGAAGTCAGCACAATCATATCACACCGGAAGTTGCCTCTACAAAACTACACTGTAGGGCACCAGACGGTCCTTGTTCTTCCTTTACACAAAACTAACCAGAAGCAAAGGTGAGGGATGTGGCAGACGAGCAGAAAGCAACATACGCAGTTTTTAGTTCTCCTCTTGGCCTTTGCTGCTTCCCTTCATGTAGGGGTCGTGTTTCTACAGAAATCAAGGAAAAGGGAGCCCCTCTTTCGGATTGATCAGCATTTCCTGTTGTGCTCAGTAGCTCTGGCTGTACAGGTAAAGGGTGAGTGAGCACAATGGGAAGCATGGTCCAGCACCATCAGCCCTGGACTCCACTTTCCCAGCCCGCAGGGGCAATTCCTGTTCCCTACTGCTCACTGCCTGGCTTTGTGACTCGGGGTCCCCAGCAGAGTTTCACCAATGTAGCACCTAGAACTCACCCAAGACCAGCAGGTGGGGTACAGAACCCTGTACCCCACCTTTCAGAGCATGATGCTCACACCTGGGTCCTTGCACCAACCTGCCTCTCATTATACTTTAATTGGCGATGCTTTTGATGGCAGGTAGGGCAGAAATCACAGACACATCATCTTTGAAGGCAATTTGAATTTTCTTCTAGTAAAGGACACTGTCTTCAGTTTCTTTAGCCATGGACATGAATTTCTTTCTTTAGGCAGGCCCCATTTTTCAAACATCACAAGATCTTGGCAGAGCATGCCTCATATTCAATGGTGTGAGGTGAGGTAGTCATTCAACCCAATTTTAACAATTCTGCTCTTAAGTTCCCACTTGATTGCTGATCCATCCTGCTCTACCCAGCTTCCTAGTGTCTGACAGCACGGGGCTGCTGAGGCTGACTGCGCAGTGGGTGGGTCCTCCCTGCTCTGCACGTGAGCACAGAGAGCTCCCCTTCTGCATGGCCCAGGCACTGACCCTCATCCTCCGTGCCTGCAGCTCCCTTTGTAATCAGAAGCACGTCATGATACCAGAGGGGTGCCAGATGGAAGGTTTATTTACCAACACGGGGTCTACTTTGTTTAGGAATTTGTAGTATATTAGGGAGAAACTGTGCTCCATACACACAGGTGCCCAGCCTTCTAGAATGAGCACAGGGAGGGGCTGGGGCTGGTCGCAGTCATGCTGAAGGAAGAAGGGAGGACACCAGTGTCACACATGAAACTGTGCACAGAGACACTTCTGTGGTCTCCCATTCTTGATTTGAAGTTGGCGATGCATGTGAAAAATACCCTGGTGGGTTTCATTTCAAACCTTTCAAATTCATCACTAAAGTTGCTGTGAAGGGCCATGCTAGGAAAGCCAGATCCCCTGGAGTGTCTCCACGATAAAGAAAGGACTAACAATGAAACAAGTGCCATTTGCTAGACACCTTGTGTGTGTGAATGATGTGCCCAGTCCTTTATGTGCTTCCTCATTCTCAGAACCAGCCTCTATGAGATCGCTTCTGACCCATTTTGCAGAAGACACAACTGAAGCTAAAGACTACAAAGCAGCAGCAGGCGCAGGTGGAGGGGCTGGTGTGATGGCCTGTGCCGGTCTGGAGCAATGGCACGGAAGCTCATTTCCAGTACGCCTGACAGGAAAAGAGAAAGCCATGGATGCGTGGTTGTGCATTTTTCCTGGGGCATGTGTTAACTGACCAAAAGATTAGCAGCAAAGTTTAAGATTCAAATAAACAGAACTTTCCAGCAGCATTAGGATTTTGTGAACTGGGAGGAGATCAGATAAGAAACCAGTCGCTGGCCTTCACCAAGCCCTGGGAGGGGCAGAAAGCACAGGTGATTTCTGAGAACAGAGGTTCCCGGGGAGTGCCCTCAGGTCTGCGGTCCTCCAGCCGCACCGCATGTCCTCACTGTGGGCCATCTTGTCCCATCACTGACTTAGGTCGTCCCAAGGGGAGCCAGGACCCTGTCACACAGCGCCACCCCGACCTGAGAGCAAGGCCAGCAAGGATGGGGCCGGGCCTCTCCCCCGACAGGCTCTGACTGCGACAGACGGGTGCAGGAAGGCTGCACAGTGCCTTCAAAGCTGAAGAGGCAACAAGCAGGCGGGTGCTTCTTGGAGCCTCGCCCGTCCTCTCTGGTTACCACTTAAGCAGGAGCAGAAGCCAAGGCGAAGACAGAGTGTGAGCACAACTCTGGGGATCCTGCATCTGAGTCTGAGGATGAACCTCTGGGGCACGGGCTGTGCGTGGCTCCTCCCGCAGCGTTAGTTGGCAGGGCCGGCTGGGCTGGATCTGCGGTACTCGCCTTGCTCACTCCTCGTGTGCCCTGTCTTTGTGGCCCCCACCAGTCCCCTTTGAAGCTGACACTACATGGTGACTGAGCGCACCACTCTGTCTTCCTACATTCTCCCTTTGCTTGCACCCTTTTCTGTTGGGAATCCGGCCTGCCCCATGTCTTGTCCATTCTGCAAGTTCCTCTCCAAACCCCATGCTCAGTGCTGGCTGCTTCTCCCTCTGAAATCCACCAGTATGTATTGTCCAAACTTTTAACCTGGCCTGTCAGCTACTGCTATATATCACTAGTTATTTTTTCCCACTTAGTTGACTAATTTACCCAGCTATGTTGAAAGCTGTAGCAAATAACACATCTGATCCTTTCGTGTTTCTCTCTCAGGATTAAGACACAGCCTGGCCCATAATTCAGTAAGCGTTGATTGACTGACTATAAAATGGCAATGTTAGTCACAGCAATGGCTGCCTTTTATGGATTGCTTATTGTCTATCGGGACAGTGTGAAGAACTTTATGACAACATCTCATTCCTTACTATAACATTTTGAAGTTTTATTAGCCTTGTTTTACGGTGGAGGGAACTGAAGTTAAGTAACAAGGTAATACACCACAAACAGGTGAGAAAACTGAGATTCAGCCCAGAGCTCTGGTGTTCGTGGCCATTCTACCACCCCTAACCCAGGCAAGAAACCTTTGATGGTTGACTGACACAGGAAAACAGCAAGGCGGGGACACCTTGAGTTATGAGCATGGCCACAGAGACATGGGCCGGCCAGAAAGTTGACAGCAGGAGGAGATGATGAGGACCCCATGGCGCCCTCTCACACCAACCCTCCTGCACAGACTGTTACCAGAGGCCTCAGACACTGGTCTCAAAGTCAGATGAACTGGCTTTGAATTCTGGCTTTGCCCACTCTAGCTGCCCGGGTCCTGTGGTTCAAAGCTCTCAGGGACTCTGTTCCTCAGGTGTGCAATGGGACACTGAGGTAGCTCCCTCCTTCCCCGGCCTTGTGGTCTCCACCTGTGGAGTGCATGTGTGTCGAGCCATCAGTAAGTGTCACCTTGCCATCTCTAACTTGGCCAAAGTGGCGCACACCAGGCTCACAGGCAGACAGGCAGGCAGAAAACGCTGTCTTTATCCTTCAGCCCCCACCCAAGGGAGATTCAGGCAACTGCAGGAAGACAGTGTTGGAGGGCGACAGAGGCGGGCAACCCAGGGACCCTCCCTCAAGGGTTACTCAACACAGCAGTGCCCGGTGAGCCAGAAACTCTCGGGACTGTAGCAGTGTCTCCTCAAGCGGCTGCGGGAGCAGAGGGTGAGCGATGGTTAACACGGGCTGCGCTGGCTCCAGGTCCCAGGGCCAGCCATCAGAGCAGCCTCGAATGCGACCACCCTCCACTTTCTCACTCCTGACATGGGGCCGTCAGGCAGAGTGGGGCAAGCGCCGGATCCTTGGGAGAATTAATGTGTGCAAAGCACTTGATCAGAACTAAGCACCACTGGTCTGCCCATGTCATTTCCTCTTCAGTTGAGCTGTAGCCTTGATAGAAGGGGAGAGATAACACTGGACCAAGATAGCATGATTCCCCAGCTCGCTAAGTGTTTTATTCTCAGATGAACTAAGCATGTCAGACATTAGAAGGAGGCCACACCAGTCACCACCGCGCCCTCGGTTTCTGCCCTCAGCACACGTGAGCTCTGGCATGTCCATGGCTGGGTGTCCACGAGCTCCAGAAAATGCCCTGGGGTGCTCTGCACTCTCATTTGGGCCAAGAAAGAGGGTGAGGCACAGATCATTTGCCCCGGCCCAGCAGATCTGTGGAAAAGCCCCAGGGGCTGCCCTAGAACAGGGAATCACAAACCAAAGCTTGTGCTGGAAAGCACAAAGAAAGCCCAACATGAGAGCTGGGGGAAGTGGGGGACACCCCGCCCTCCGGGATCCAGAGAATGAGTGCTCTGGGCTTCTAGGAACTGCTAATTTGGGACTTCACCTGCCGGGAATCCCCTGTCCTCTCAGATACAGAGATCACCTGCCTGGAAGCTTCAGATGAGCCTACTTCCTGACATAATTGTTGACCTACATCATCCCTGAATTTCCCCTGGAAAGTTAAAGGCGGATCTCCATAGTTGTGATAATAATCCTATACTGATTTTGGAGGTTGAGGTTTGTTTGGTTTTGGAATTCAAGCATTCTCACTCATTGCTTAGATGAAAAAAATGTGAAAGAATCATCTTTCAATTTGCTTTTACCTTGCAGCAAATGAGTAAGTTGATAATAATGCTTACCGCTGATGAGCACCTATCATTTATCAGTCTTGGTCTAAGTACTTTATGTAAAAACCTCGTTCAATCCTGAGGATGACATGTGTAATAAATGGTGGTGCCATTTCCAGTTTACAGATGAGAAGATTTGGGCTCCAAAGGTAGATAATTTCTTTGGAATCATCACCTAAGAGTTGGGACTCATATTAGTAGTTTAGCTTTATTTATTTATTTGCAGTTTTGCTTTCCCTGGTTTCAGTTGCCTGCAGTCAACCATAGCCCAAAAATATTATATAAAAGATTCCAGAAATAGCCTATTAATCAGTTTTTTAGGTTCTATGCTGTTCAGAGCATAATGACAAAACCTCCTACCATCCCATATAAATTATCTTTTTTCCCAGCGTGTCCATGTCTCATACCCTACCTGCCCACTAGTCATTGTCCTTGTGTGGTAGCACTTGTGTTCAAATAACCCTAATTTCCTTAAGCACCCAAAGTAGAATGGAGATGCTGAAAATTTAGATACACCAGAGAGAAGTTGTAAAAGGTTTAAGTACTATATTTTGAGAGAGAGACTACATTCACATAATATTTATTAGGGTATATTATTAGGATTATTGTGCTATATTATTACTTTTGTTAATCTCTTGTCTAATTTACAGATTAAAATTCATCATAGGTTTTGTCTTAGTTATTTTTCTCCTGTTGCTGGGACAAAATACCTAACACCTAAATTTAAAGTGGGGAAATGTTTATTTAGCTCACAGTTTGTGGGGGTTTCAGTCCATAATGTGCTGGCTCTAAGGCAGGGTGGCATGGTGAGGGACAACCGTTCAAGGCAGCAAAACACAGAAACGGCAACAAGAACAGAAAGGGCGCAGAGCAAGCCTCTTTTCCTCCCTTATGTTGTATGAAGGCTACCCACCCTAGGGTGGGCGTAGCACACCACTAATCCCAGCAGTAGACAATGAATGAATCATAGACTCTAGATCCATCCTGCCTCTAAGACCCTACCCTCTCATAACTGCTTGAGGCTTTGGGGGTACATCCAGACACAAACCATAACAGGCTTGTATGGAGTGGAAAAAAACCTAGCATATATAGAGTTCAGTATTCTCTGAGGATTCAGATACCCACTGAATATCCGAGAATATTTCCCCTGTATATAAAAGGGGGTTGCTCTGTCTAATTCACTGATTACCTGGTACACCTCCCTAATCCCGGGTCAGCAACTCTGGGATGAGTTGGCCTGCTGCTTACCACCTGTACTTGGCAACTGGGTGCAGTCCTCTGGCCGAGTTCTGGCCAGTGAGATGTGCATGGAAGTGATGAGCCTTTCCAGGTCTGATCCATGAAAGTCTCCACTGAAGCTCATGTTCTCTGTCCTCCTTTGGCAGTTAAGTGGAAAGGAAGTGGAGACTCAGAGGGAGTCACAGGATGGCACTAAATGGTACCACGAAGTATCTACCAATCAGATTGTGTGAAACTTTGAATTGGTAGGAAATTTCTATTGTGTTAAGTTGCTGAGTTCCAAGTTGTCTGTTACAGAATCTGAAGTTACTTCAAGTGACATATTCTATGATAAAATCAACTAATGTGCACAAACAAAAAGTTACTATTAGGGAGCCATATGTCAGAATTGCCACTAGGTTTTAAAGTGCATGCTTTTTCTCAGTCTGTGGGGCACATGGCCACAACCAGGGAACGCTCCTCTAGCTTACAAAGATGGTAAGGAGATCCTGTATCCTGCTTCCATCTTTCAAAGAGAATTAGCATGACACGAAAATAATCAGATTGTGCAACAATCAGTCATTGGAAACCCATCTGGTGTGGCAATGAGCTCATCCCCTTGAAAGTGAAGAAATTTCCACAGGAGGCTGGCTGGGGTGGCTTCCAAAATAGGCCAGCTAGCTTTGTAAAGGTCCAGCGGCAGTCAGGACAGTGTCCAGCAGAGAATGTCCAGTGGTCAAGTAGCATGGTCAATGTCATTGTAAATGATTTAAAACATATTACACTTACTGAGTAAGGACACCTGATGTTAGGCCTAACAAGTTCAGCGCCCTTGTCCTGTGTGCTGCACAACTCTGGGTTGATACACAACATCATTCTGCCCTTTTGCCTCCCACCTCCGCCAAGACCCCTGCTCACGTGCCACCTCTACCAGAAGCCTTGCTTGGCTTCTCAGAAGAAGCAACTCGCCTATTGTTCAGAAGCCAATTGCCCTATCTTTAAAGTAGCAACCTGCAGTTTTATCTTTATGGGACTTTGCATAATTATTATATTAACAATCTTGAATGACTAGTAATTATCAATTCTCCACCAAAAGGCAGCTCTATGAGAATATGCAGTCATATTTGTTTTTGCTCACCATCCTATCTCCAGAAACACGTATGCTGTCTGGCACAAAGAAGTATTCATTGATTATTTATTAGATGAATGAATGAACAAATGTTGATTATTTATTAGATGAATGAATGAACAAATGTTCATTTAATTAATCAGGAAGCAGAGGCAGAGAAAGCTGAAAATGCCACACCTGGATTGAATGTGAAAGCTGGGAATATAATTTAGGATGCTTCATTTTGGAAGGCTGCCAGTCCTCTTCTTCCAAGTGCATTTACTGAGAGAGATGACTAGTCACTTTCACCCGACAATCACCCCAAAGCACAGGTGTTCACTGCAGCTGCTGCAACCCCCCAGTGGAAGCAGCCACCAGCTCCCTGAGCCACCACCAAATATCCTTCAGGACTCACCTCCTGGAGGTGGTGTGAGTCAACAAATAAGAGAATGCATTTGAAAATATTCTGTAAATTCTTAAAAAATATGCATACCTGGCTTCTTGCACGTGTGACACTTGCCTCCAAAATGAGGGGATTTTATAGACATCCCTTTGTGAAAAGAACATTTTGAGGACAGTAAGCCCAGGCCTCTCCATTGAGTGCCATAAATTCCAGGGCCATAGCAGAGTAATTGGAGTCCCATCAATATTCACTCCACTCAAGAGACCCCAAACCACACCCATGTAAAGGAAAGTAGGGTCACTCCTTCGCTGATGAAGTTGCTACACTAGGCTGGGCTTTAGAAGCTCTCACCGTGCCCGGGAGCCAGGTGTTGATTCACAGCTAACCTTCTGCTTTGGTAGTGGATCATGCAACATGCAGAGGGCAGGCCCAAGTGAGTGGTGGCTGACACGGTCCCTGGGGGCTGATTTTAGACTTGCAAGCACAGTGTTATTTTCTCCTGGGAACAAAGAAAAGTCCTTTGATGGAAGATGAAAACATCCCCACATCAGGGTCAAAAATATTTTATGAACAAAGTAAAAACTATTACATTGTTTCCTGTCCACATCAAGGAAGAATAATTCAAAAATCTAAGAATGGTCAGGCATGGTGGTGCATGTCTGTAATCCCAGTAATCAAGAGGCTGAGGCAGGAGGATTGCTGTAAATTCAAGGCCAGCCTGGCCTACAAAGTGAGTTCAAGGCCAGCCTGAACTGCAGAGTGAGACCTTGTCTCAAAAAGACAAAAAAAAAAAAAAAAAAAAAAAAAAAAAAAAATCCAAGATTGAAAGATTTATTTTCAGTCCTACTGAAAAGACGTGGTTCTGCATCAACATAAGAAAATACTGCTGCAAAACACAGGATGTATGAAATTCAAACACACCAGTGCAAATACAAACACATCATCGTTTACTGACAGGCACCAAAGGCCTGAAAAGGTGGCTGAAAATATTAAAACAAACAAATGTGCAGACTTGACACAGAAATCTAATAAACTTGCTAACTGTTTCTCCTTAGAGCAACCTCGCTCCCACCATAGCACATGTTACAGATCTTCTGAGAACAGGCGAGGCCCAAGCCATATGTAGGCATTAAATAATACAAAAGACCTCGCCCTTTGAAAACATACATTGCTGTAACGAAATGATGAAAATGAGCAGCAGAAATAGCAAATTGAGAATCAAAGCCCAGCTTTCCACATGTGGAAGCATTTGCTTGAATCATGGCCTCCTGCATTGGTCTGGATTGGTGATACCAGTTATTCCACAAGATGCGAGTGAAGCCCCGAAATCCCAGGTTCGTTTTAGAGAAATGTCCTCAGGAAAACCGACCACCGATGTCACCCTAACTACTCATGCAGATGGTTGGTAGGGTCATATTTGCCAAGTACCTCATATTTCTAGAACCTCTCAGTCTTGGAAGCACAACTTCTGCTCAGGAGTAAACACACAAACTGCTCTGTGACTCCAAGCCCCAACCGAGATTGATAAAACCTTGCTGTTGGTGAGAAATGTGATGTTCATAAGTCATTGCTGGCAGGCCTGGCTCTGGGGTGTACAAAGGGCCAGTGTGAGAGCACTCAGGAGGCTGCTATACATATTAAAGTAGGGGGGCTCTCTAAATTCCTAACCCCTGGCTGGTCACGGTGGCCACTGGTCCTCCTGGAAGCATCCCTGAGGGACAAGCCGCAGACGATCATAGAACCATACATCTTTGAAGACAATGAGGATGTGTCCTCAAGCCAGGCGGAGGGGAGAGCAAGGCAGCCCCACTTTGGGGCTTTGTCAGCAGGCATCGGGAAAGTAAAGTTAGAAACAAAGTTTACAGCTCTTATGAGGGGTGCAGTTTCTATAAAGGGAGAAAAAAATTCCAAAAAGAGCTTAAAAAAAAAAAAAAAGGAATGGCATCCAACTTTAAAAAAATAATCTAAAACAGACTTACATGTGCCACACATATGTGTTCCACATCTCTGAGACGAGGAGTAATTTATGATGGGCCAATAATTCAGATCATTCATCCTATTTTGTTTTTCTTATAGTTTGAGCTGCACAGCCAGGAGTGAGGTGAGGCTAGGCTCGTGGCATAGCACACGGGAGTAGATTCCTCAGGGAGCTTAAACTTCTAGGTTTCTTACTTTGAGGTGTCTCTCTTGTCTCTGGGCTGGCTCCTAGACATATGTTCATGTGGTCGTTTTTGCAAAAGTGAGATATTTTCATTGTCATCAGATATGACTAATTTCCCTTTCCACTTTGACTTCCCCTCTGTGACATGTGCTCTCTTGATCAATAGCATTGGAATGTCCATGGGCATTTTGGGAATTCCATGGGCATTTTTGGAATTCCACCAAGTTGAGAGGGGGCACATTTGGCTTGGAATACGGACAGGCCAGTCCTTGTGGGCCACGCCGGTTTGGGAATGGCCTCCAGAAACAGCCCTGGACCTCCCATGCTGCCTCATCCTGCCTCCCCGACGTGGGGCCAGCGAGCTTACTGGGAGAGGGCTGCCTCTAACAGTACTGGCTGAGAAGTCTTGTGGCAAGCAGAAGAGAAACAAGATTAAAAACACCACAAGCCAGAGTCCAGCATGTGGAGAAATCTTCCAATCATACTGGTGAAATTATGAGTTTAGTTGTCATAATCCTTAGGTAAAGGTGGGAGTTATTCCCCGCCAGATGTGTGTATAATACACAGCATATGTAATTACAAAGCATCATGATTTTTTTCTTTGTTGAAGGAAATAGAATGTAACTGGATTTTCTCACCACTCCTGTGTCTAGAGGGTGTCCCCTCTACTGTAACTCCTAGCAGCAGGGCTGTTCTACAATACATCATACTGAGGAGAAACTTCAGAAGTCTTTCCAGATTCTATAGTAATTCCAAAATCTGCAGAAAACTTCTGGTAACGAGTTTTGAGTCTAAAAGACACAATTCTAAACTGCCAGTACCCCACGGTCCTCTTGCAAGTCATCGTTTATGACCCTCATTTCTAGGTGCCCCTTAATGCTCTGTCTGTTACAGATGCTCCAGGACTGACTACAGGGCCACAGTCTGATCATCAGCTGCAGACATCTCCCCCATGCTCCATATCCCAGTTTAGCACCATCCCCGCAGTGCCGGCAGCTTCCCCTCATGATTCTGGGGCTGCCTGGGAGCTGGGCTTGCTGCACCCAGCCAGCATTGGGGGAGAAAACGACTATGTAGCACTAGTCCAGGTGTAGATCAAAAAGTTCAAAGCACAGTTTCTGCTGAGTATGTGTCACTTTTGAACTATTGTAAAGTCAAAAAGTTGAGAGTCAAATATCCTTTAAGTCAGAGATCATCTAAATCAGTGATTACTGTTAATATCAGGAATCACATTTTAAAAATACAGATTGTCAGGAGTTCTTATTCATTAAGTAGAAGGCAAGGGGCTCATGACATCATATATATGTGTCTGTGTTTATTTTTGTTAATTATGATTTTAACTATACATATTTATGGGGCTTGGTGTGATAATCTCATTGATAATTCAATACACAAACAATATGTACCAATCAAATCAGTGTAATTAAAACTGTGCTACCTGCTGGCCACCTGCTTTTGATGCTGCCTGTTTTGGCTGTGATGAAGCATCTCCCTGCTCCCCAGCCATACAGGAAGGCCCCACTAAGCTTGATTGCACATGTGCACCCCCTAGAGAGCTGTTGAAACACCCCAACATGCAGGCCCCAGATCAGTTAAACCAGGCTCTGGGAGTCAGGTCTAAGAGTGGGTGATTTTAAAAGCTCTCTGGGTGAATCCAAAACTCATCCAAGGATCGCCAACCATCACTTTAGCCAATGGAGAGACTGTGAACCACGAAATACTTCCTAAAGAAAACACATAAATGGCCTTGCATCACTATCCCTCATACATAAACCTACTTTTGATGAATGTTTTCCAAGATCAGTAACAGTAAGTATACAGTAGGTTGCAACCACATCATGTCGTATTGGTACATTCTTCAATATTTTCAACACGCTTTCATTATATTCCCTATGAGGCCATTACCTCCTCTCTGTAATGGAGAAAGCAAAACCCTGGAGAAATTTAAATCCTTTTTGGACAGTTTTCCTTGAGCAAAGTTTGTTATTCTCGGCACTTTTGTCAAAACCTCTGTTGAAACACAATTTTTTGTGGGCTGTTTTTGTGGTGCTGGGGACTGAACCCTGGGCCTTCACACTAAGCTACATTCCCCAGGGCTTATTTATTTATTTGTTACATTTGGAAACAGGGTCTTTCTAAGTCACTAAGTTTCCCAGGCTGAGCTTGAACTTGGGGTCCTCTTGCTTCAGCCTCCCAGAGTGCTTGCATCACAGCTGCCTGGATTATTTTCCTTGCCTCTTTGCCTTGAGGCTATGAGCAAGTAGAGATGGGTCTGTATATTATTTTAAGTGTCCTTCCTAGACCAGCCCCGCTGGCCAGCAGACCTTGAGGGCTGGGAAGTGCAGGGGCTACCCAGGACTAAGTAAGTCATGGCTGGAGCACATTCAGATCACCCCAGGCCCTGCTTTCAGCCTCTCCCTGCCTCTCCCATGCTTCAGCCTGACTCTGCACCTGCTCAAAGGGCCTGCTTACTAACCTGGCCTCCTAGCTTAACTCACTAGTTTAGACCTGCTACTGCCTTCCAGACCCTGTAGGGTACTTTCTGGCAGCGATCACGGCCACGTGGGTTACTGGCATTGGACCCCTGGGACCACCCAGCCAGCTTGGCTGAGACCGACCAAGGTGAAGTACGAGGAGTGCTGAGCCTGCGAGTCCCAGCTGTCCCCAACAAGGCTGAGCTATCCCTGCTGCTCAGCAAGCATCTGCTGAATTGGTCTGGACTGGGGCTGGGCTGGAAGACATCGTCTCTGTTTTCTGGGCTTGGTAGCTGACAGTTCACAGCCTCCTCGGTCTGCTGCAGACCTGAATGAAGTCCCGAGGGAGGGCTGGCCCACTCGATTCCTTGAGTTTGAAGCTTAGTTTTTATGTAACATGATGAGATCCGAGAGAAGACAACAAGATGAAACAAAAGTAGGAGCAGTGGTAGGGAGCCAGGCCCCCCAAAACTCACTAGGAATCACAGTAACATCCAGAAAGACAGCCGAGTAATTATCCAACACCACACCGGGGGACACATGACTCTAAACTAAGGTTTTAGAAATGCTTCAATGGACACACCAACCCTCTAGCCGCTTGAATCTCCCCGCAGGGGTCTTCTTTTTTCTTTTTTGTCCTACAATTCTTTCAGATTTACAACTTGTCACTGGAAATATTATGGAAAATTTCTGGATGGTTGTCAGATTTGGGAAGATTTATATATCATCTATCAAAGACACAGTTGCTGTTTATAGAGTAGGACTACAGGCACACGCCCTTCTGCGAAAATCTCATCCCTGGAAACTCTGTCTGGCCCTGGGTGGGTGAAGAAGAGGCGACAAGGCCTGGGGGGTGGTCACACCTGTCCACACCAGCAACCGGGCACCCTGGGCGTGGCCTCCGGGGCCTGTTCCTTCAGTGTAAGCGCGGACACATCATGAGATGGGGCAGGGTTTCTACGTGGTCCTGAGCTGTTTAGACACTGCAGTTCAGAAGAGGATTATACACCGCCAAATTACGCCTAAAAATACAAAGGCCAGCTGTGTTCCCTGCTTCCGGGCTGTGTGTTGTGAGCCAGCAAACAAGCAGAGAGGCCAGGCCTGGAGTTGACCAATGAAACACGCAGGGCCGATCCTGCTGTCTCCCCCGCCGCTGCCCCCCAGCCCACCAGCCCCTCTCCGGAGGGGTGGGGCGTCAAGATTGGTGTCCCCCGGGGAAACAGGGAGTGGCTTAATGCCACCAACTGGCCTGGTGGCTGAGGGAACTGACGTGCTTGCCCTCTACTTCTGAAATGCTCTGGACCCTCAGCCCATTTCCTTGGTGGTGCTGCCTCTTGTGGAAATACCTCTCCCAGCTGGGGTGTAGCTCAGCCTTGTCTAACGTGTGACACCCTGGTTCAAACCACAGCACTGGGCCAACTGAGCAAACAAAAATGAAACACTCAGAAAACACTGTTCTCTGTTTTCCTTAGATTTGGACATAGGTTGTGTGCAAGTGCCTCACTTCAGAGGTGGCTGTGTAAGTCACCAAACAGACAGGAAGTGAGGAAAAGGCTCAGTCTTGCTACTTAGTGCTCCTGTGCCACATGGCCACACTGCTCTTGCCACCTGGTCACCCCCAAAACTGATGCACACACGCACACACACACACACACACACACACACACTGAGGGAGGGAAGCATGAGACAGTGGAAAGAGCATCCTTTGTCATCGTGGCCAGGAATCCCGCAGTTTTATTCATAGTCCTCTGTTATTCACTCACTGGGCAACTGGAAGAGGTTCCCCTGCTCAGAGCGTCAGCAAGCTCATCTATGTGACACCCTGGCTCCTTTCTAGGGTCGCCTGCAAACTGTGCTGGACCCTGCGGACGTGCAGCTCCAGGCACCCGGCCCTTTGTGTCACCGGCCCAGCTGACCTCAGAGGCCAAGACTTGAGGATGCTCGCACTTGCCCTTCCCCACTGCCACCACCTCATTCCTCAAAGAAAAGTCCAGGAGGCGTGGCTTACCCGCTAGAGTGCCGAGACCACCGCACCCCCAGCATGGGCAGCACCTGGGTTTCCCGTGGCCCAGTACAATTCTGGTTCTTTCAGCAACAGAAAGTTCCAAGGCCACCGAGAGCTAATCAGCCCAGCAACAACTGCAGTCAAAGCAACTGTGTTTCCTCTAGCTCTCCTCTCCCGCTACCGACCCTGCCGCCTGCATCAGGTCCCCCCAAAGCCTGGGACAGTTTCCCCTTGAGGGGTCACAGAGGGATCCTAAA
Organism: Dasyprocta punctata; assembly: GCA_004363535.1. Classification (NCBI taxonomy): domain Eukaryota; kingdom Metazoa; phylum Chordata; class Mammalia; order Rodentia; family Dasyproctidae; genus Dasyprocta; species Dasyprocta punctata. Next base: position 40,859 of record RJWM01009085.1, read on the forward strand.
CCCAAATGTACTCTCCCTGTGTCTGGGGACTCACCAGGCACCAGGGTAAGATGAGCCTCCGCGGGCAGACGATCGCGCACATCCCGAGCGCTGGAGGACGCCCTGCACCCCGCCGGCTTCCTTGGCAGGTTGAAGAAAAACTTAGGGAAGAACCCAAACCCAGAGACATTCCAGGGTGAGAGAGCTAAGCAAGAGAGCTGCAGCCGCCTGCCAGCATTCCCAAGACATTCCATCTCTTTTCTTAACTCTTTAAAACTTGGAGAAACCAGGGGTTTCTGCACAGCAGAGCAAAAAAGTCCAATTTTATAGCAACCCTGGAGAAATGGCTATTTCTGTGAGCAACTTGTAAAAAAAAAACCCAGGCATTTTCTTTGGAAACATCCCAAGTTTAGGTTAGGATTTTAAGGACTGTAAGGAAACGTGTCTGATAAGCTTAGTATCTACATCTAAGATTTTGGAGGAGAATAGATACAGGAGGTCCGACAGCCTATCACTTTCCCCCCGCCAAGATTTTCTGCAAAAACCCTGGCCATGTGCAGAATTTAACTCCGCGGAGAAACACTCAGTTAAACATGTTACAACTCTTGGTGATTTCACTGAGGTGTCTCTGTTGGTTCTTTTTCACCCAGTTTCAGAAGGACACTGCATCCTAATTCCACAGATTTTGGATTAATGGGTGAAATTCCAAGCCGGGGCAGGGAGATAAGTGTGTGTATGGGGGTGTTGTCACAGCCTGACTTCTACAGTTAAGAGAAGGGGAAAGTTTAACCCCAGTGCCGTTCTGAGAGTATAGTCCTGAAAAATCATGGATGCTATGAGGCATATTTGTCTTCTGCACATATACTTATTTATTATCTGTTCAAGTCTAACTTTTTATCATCAGAAAAGTCACAAAGTACAATCTGCTAACTCACTTTTGCATCTTGAAGTCCTTCCCATACACCCACCTCAGCCTGAGCTATGCCTTACCACTTCCTGTATGACCTTGGACCAAATTAATTAATCTCTCTGATTTATTTATCTGTAAAATAAAAATAAGTCCTATTTCCTTAGGTTGTCACAGAGATTAAATGATAATATACTTAAAACAAACAACATAGGGGCTAGTGTTTTTAAGCAGTTATCATGAACTGGTAAAGTGAGATGAACTTTTGTGACCTTCTTAAAATTCGTGTTTCTCTAAGTCATCTCTTTATCCTGTCTATCCCTTTGCGATGGACCTGTGCGTTTGTTTCACTGATGCCTAAGAACATTTTTGTGTTTCTTTCCTGTTTGTGGTGCTGGGGGTTGCACTCAGGTCCTCGTGTGGGCTGGGCGAGCACAGTACCACTGAGCAACACCACTCCAAGCCTCAGTAATGCTGGTCTTTTTAAATTTAAACTCTTTTCAGGTGAGTAATGGCTCTCAGATAAAACACTATTCATCATTTTACCCTTGAAGATGATTCCTTTATCACCACAATAAAAGGAGGGGATGAGGTACTAAAAAATACTGCCTTTCTATCCTATTAAGAGAAACAGTTTTATTTAAAAGAGAAAGGGGGGAAAAAAGGAAGAGTGGAGGAGGGAAGGAAAGAAGGAAGAAAAGAGAAACTAAATTAAAAATTATATACAGAAAATAATGTTTCCACTCACATTAGCTAACAACCTTGGCATTTTAAGGAAAAACAAAAGTGGGGGTTATGATAGTTGCTTCTGCACTGGCTGGGACTCCCCACTCTGGAGAAGCTGGCTGCAAACCAGGCTCCTATTGAAAGCCTGCAATTACCAAATGGATAGGGATGGTTGTAAAGGCACTGTTTTAATCTATGATTAAATAATAAGACTTTAAAAATACAAAAGTTAAATGTATATTTAGCTTATGGTCTGGGAATTTCTTAAGTAATAAAGGTGCTATAATGTTTTCTTTTTTTTAATGCCTGAATATGAACATGAATTCCTGGGACCAGTAAGATCTGCTTGGGCAGTCCTGCGTTTGTTACCATTCGCAGTTACCATTCGCAGGGGCCAATGGGAGTCTGCTGCGGAAGCTTGGTCTGGTGCTGGAATCTGAGTCTGCAATGGTGGCTGTCTCTCTGAGCCCATGGAAGCACAGGTGACAGACTGTATGTGCCATTGCGTTGCTGGTACAAAGCCTGCTGGATCCCACTGACCCAGTTCCCTTAGCTAGTCCCTGGTTCTGGCTGTAGGCTGCTAACTCAAACCATCACATGGAAACTCCACACCTGACAGGTGGTGCAAGCTGGAGTCCCAGCTACCACTGAGCAAGGCACCTATGCTGGTGAAAGGGGTTTAATGCCCTTAGAGCAATGAGCCGGCGATGCCAGCCCATCTGCCTCTGTGCATTGTGTGTGCAGGTGTGTGTTTGCACACTTACATTTGTGCATGATTGTGTCTGTGTAACTCTGTGAGTGTGCACACACCCTTGTCAGATAGAGGAGGAGGTCACAGTGCAGAGGGGCAGCGTGACCTGTCCAGTCAAGGAGTGTTGTGTGGCAGCTAGAGATGACACCAGTCAGGATCTGCAACCTAAAATTCTCTTCCTGACTCCACTTTCTTTCGTCACACTCTATTCCTTTACTGCAAAGGAAGGGTTTTGTAGGTAGCCTGCCACTTACTCTGTGGACTGAAAGGCTAGAGAGTCATGGAGGGGACAGACTGAGGACCAGCATTTTAGTACTTGTAGGAAGATGTGAAAGCCTTTCCTGAATTGCCTCCCCTCCCATCAGATTTTCTTGGCTAATATTTGGGTGAAAAGAGTCAAAGTACCAGGTGAGTTGGCCTGGCTGGATTGGGCACCTATTGTACCCCCCAGGGGATGCCAGGAGGAAAAATGGAAGTCCTGGTTTCAGGGTTCCCTACCTGGGCAGGACTCTAAGGCTGGAAACTGACCTGGAGGGAGCAGATATAGAGAAAGCAGATGGGACCGCACCCTCGCCCCCACCTCTCCCTTGGCCCAGTTAGTGCCTCCTCTTCTGTCTGCTGTTCTGCTGGGCTATCCTTCCCAGCTCTCAGAGCCAACTTCACGCCTTTGATTAAGACACAGGAACTTTTTAAAAAATCAATAAATGCCTTTGTCTGATGCTGGGATGTTCTGAGATGTAATTATTGCCTTGAAAAAAAACTTGGAAAAAACTAACTTGAAAGTCACATGTAGCACAATTTGCAAGTACATAGCTATGCAGGAAATAGCACACACGCACGCACACAAGTCTATAGTCTATTTATAGAAATCAGACCTACATCTGAAAGTGCAGTCTAACACACCCCATCTTAGTCCTTCATGACTGCTACTGCCGTGGGATCCACTGCGCCACTGGCCTGTGCTGTGACTGCCACCTATGAGAAAATGTCACCCGCAAGGCAGGCTAGAGGACTCCTTTATGCCAGGCCAAACTCAGCCGCCAGGAAGCACAAGTGGCATTTTAAAAAGCTGCTCTTGGGTGCATTTTGCTATTACTGGTAGGCTCTGGAGGTAGCAGGGGTTCCTCCAACACTGAGCCTGGTTCAGTCATGGCCCCATATCAAACAACTTCAGTGAAGATCTAAAGCATAAACCAGATTGATTTTCTTAGAACAGTTCGGGAGATCCATAAACAACTTACTCCAAACAGAGGCTGAGAAGGTGACAGGAAAATTAAGACCCATAGCAGTCGAGGGAAAAGGCTGGATAAGCGCAGAATTTCCTATTTGCCATATTTTCAGGTCTTGTAGAAAACATATTTGAGTTTTGTGTGCAGTTAACAGACAAACTCTGTCTCTATGTCGTGAGTTGGCTTTTTCAGCTCTTAGCCACTGATCCTTGTTTTAGGTTTGAATCCCCCTCTGCCTCCCAACATAGCACTCAAATTGAGGTGTACATTTACTGCACATTTTTGTCTCCATCCATCAAATGTTTTTGTTATGAATTCTTTTATGTAGTCAGAATGCCAGGTGGGGACAGGGTAGAAAGCCCTGTTCTTCAGATGGCCCATACCTCTCTGTTAGCACTCCTTAAAACACACACACACAAACTGGAGACATACTGTGTATTCCACGCACCTCACCCATTTAAACTGTACCATTCGATAGTTTTGTAATACAGCCATAAGACTGTACAACAATTAATTGCACAAATTTAATTTTAGATTATTTTCATCACCTTTAGAATATTTTCATCATATTTTGCAGGAAGAGACCCCACACCCATTAGTTGTTGTGGCTGCACCCCCATTTCATCTCACTTCCGCTCCCAGCTACTGACAGTCACCGGCTTATTTTTTATTTCTATAGATTTGCCTATTCTGGACATTTATGAAGTGTGACCAAAATATACAGTGATTACTTAAATTTAGTAAAATACACATTGCTATTCATTCTCCTCAAAACACTTCCCTCTGCTTCAAGCCCCTTTCCAGAGCTGTTTGGGAGGCCCTCTTTTGCGAGTGTCTTTGTGAGGAATGATCAATACCCAGTGACTGCTCCTCTGAGAGCAATCCAGGCGGAAGGCAGGCTCATGAGAACATCACGGTGCATCCCCACCTGCCTGAGTCACCGGACCTGGCACCGTGTGGCTTTTCTCTCCTCCCCAAGTCAAAACGACCACGGAAAGGAAATGTTCCAAATCAACTCAGGACATGAAGGCGGCCAGCACAGTGCAACTCCAGACACCAAAGGGCACTTCCAGAACCGCTTGAAAAGAGGCCAGAACGCTGGGACGAGAGAGTGGGAAGTGAGCGGAGGCTCTGCGGTGAATGCGTGGCACTGCGGCTTTTGCTGCGGTCCACACTGAGAATCTGCACGCTGATCGCAGTGTTCAGTCTCACCGTGCATGTGAATGCAATGCCCACGTCTGGCCCCTGTCACTTGGTGCAGCGTTTCTGGAGCGCAGCTGTGTGGCTCGTGCATGTGTCAGTGCTTCATTTTCCATTCTGCTGAATAGTGTCCCTCGTAGGAACAGACCGCGTGTTTTATTCACGCATCAGTTGATGGGCAGTTGAAGGATCCTCACTTCTTGGTTGTTAGGAAGAATGGGTCTTGGAAGCACATTTTCCTGCGTGGGCGTTTGTGTAGCAGCACACTTCTCAGTTCTCTTGTGTACTGGGGAGTGGACACGCTAGGTCAGAGGACCTGTGCGGCCGTCTGAGGACAGCCACCATGCTTTGCAGAGTGCACAGCTCTGCCTTCCTACCCACGGCCTCCGGGGCTCCCCATTTCTCCTGCCTGGCCCCTGCCTGTCTTCTCATTCCAGCCGCGCCAGTGGGTGTGAAGTGCTGGCATTCTTGTTTCCTAATTAAATTCTACGACACGGCCTTTGCGTAGAGTAGGTGATGAACAGAAAGGGCTGAACTGCTGTGCCCGACCTGTCCCCGCACGCCGCAGCCGGGGGACTGGGGGAAACAGAGGCTGCAGAACCTCGAGCCCTGCATTTCCATCTCCTTCTCCGCGGCTCTCTGCCCCTGGCTCTCTCATGCCCACCGTCGGGGCGGACGTCCAAAGGCTCTGAAGTTCCCACTCGTCACTTTCTCATCCCAGCCCCAACTCTTTGGGAAAAGGATATTTAGAAATAGCACTTGTCTGGTTAAGTGAGGGGGTGATGTGCAAACCCCAAACCCAAACAACTTTTTAAAATCCAGAGGCATTTCAGGGCCGCTCACTAACACATTTAATCCCATATTTGGGTCTGGAAAATGTCGCAGCTCTCACGGAGCCATCATCCAATCATCGCATCTCAACCCAAGAGCCCCTAAGACCCAGTTATATAAACTCCGGGGAGCTCGCTCTGTTCACTGGGGAGCCGGGGAAGAGTGGGAGGGTCATTTTTAAAAAATGCTTGGCTGTGTATATAAAAATATTTTGGGTTCCTGGGAAAGTACAGGGAGATAGGAGCTGCCCTCTGGCTTCAGCACTCAGGGCAGTAAGCCAAGGGCTAAGTTTAGAAACATTTTCCCGCTCTTCAAACCCCTGAACAAGGGGATCCTGAGGTCGTAAAAGTGATGTCATTTATCCATTACCTCCGCTAGGAAAATAAGCTCTCAAATACATCCCAGACCCCAGCAGAAATAAAATCAGACCCCTCCCCCAATTAAATCAGCCCAGGCTCTGAATGAGAAATTAAATGCTCTCTTCTCATTTGGTTTCTACGGAACTCAGTGACTAAGGATGATTTCCAAGGACGTATTTTGCAGGTGTATGTTTATGCGGTCACAGGCCTAAGTGAAAGAAAGACAGGCCTTGTTTTGTTCAGGAGCTACAAACATTTAGAAAAATGATAGTCTGGGGCGTGTCAATAGCAGGCTCATTCATTTAAGAAACAGAACCCTTTCCTTCCCGTGGGGGAGCATGGAGCTGGGTTTGAGCTCATGGGGCAGTGATCTTAGGAGATAATGAACAGTTCCCTCCAGGGAGGACCCAGAAGTTCTCTGTACACTTGTGATTGGGCTGTGGAGAGGTCAGAGGACAGCTCAGCGAGGCAGGAGCTCTGTGGGAAAAACAACCTTATCTATACCTTCGATTCCTTGATTACCTACACCAGACTGGGGTTATTGGGCTGTTTCTAGCAAGATGCTAGAGGAATTTGGGTTTTCATAAATGGTTTATACAGTTTTAGCCTTTTTCCTCTCTCAAACTTTCAATTTAGTAATCTTATTTATGCTCCTTGTATCCTAACTTAACAGAAATGGCAGTGACCGCTGGATGGATGAAGATGTGTTTTTCCTTTTCCTTCTTTTTCTGCAGCTGGGAATGAAACCCAGGACCTTTTTCCTGCAAAGTAAGTCTGCCACACTGCCAGCCTCAAAATGTAAATCCTCTACAGAGGGCAGATAGAGGCACCTTGCCTGGCTGTGCATAGCTGGCCACGCCTACCTAAAATACACCCTGGAGGAGCTGAGACCCAGGCAAAACATTTACTCTTCTTGTTTTGGCTTTTCAAAGAGCAGGCGCCTGGAGGGAGCCGGGTATCTCCTTCCTCACTTAGAAACGAGAATGTTGTTCACTGTCACGGATGAAGCTGGGGGCCTGGTGAGCGGCGCTGAGGCGTCAACATCGCTGCTGTTGGTCAGATGCAACTTGGTGGATGGGTGAGTCTGGAGAGCCAGGTTCTAGGCTGTGTTTTTCCCCTCAGCTTCTTACAATGCTTCTCTAAGACAGCAGAGGTATAAAGGAAGCTTGACCATCCAAAGAGATGACTGAATATGAGGATGTTCCGTTCCAGGCCTGGGACACCTACCAGCTCTTAGCTGTGACTGGTGTCTAGGGACTGGCTTCCAACATGGCTGGCTAAAGAAGACCTTTTCAGTCCTCTTTCATCATGGTTCATCACCTTTCTGTGCAGTCAGCCCTCCATATCTGTGGGGCTTATGTCCACAGATTCAACCAATAGCAGCCTGAAAACTATTCATTAAAAAACTGCGTATTTACGGAATATGTATAGATTTTTTATATCTTGTCTGTATCTCCTAAACAATAGCACACAACAGCTGGTTACATAGCATTGCCTTTGTGTTAGGTATTACAAACACTCTGGAGATGATTCAGAGCTTACAGGAGATTTGCATAGGTTCCGTGCCAGTACTACACCATTTTACAGAAGGGATCTGAGCACCCATGGCATTTAGTACCTCTGGGGACACTGGAACTAACCCCTGTGACTACTGAGAGATGACTACTTGCTAGGGAAATCTGAGGCCCTCTGTGGAGGAATTTATAAGTCAAAAGGTTACATATATGTACTGTTTACTACTGTAGCAAAACTCCTCCTATAAAACAACACTCATCACAGCGACAGAAAGAAACAAAACAGCAAACAACCATGAATTATCTATGCTGAGTTGGTCAATAGGATAGGACTTGTACTACAAATACAAAGTGAGTCAAAAAATGAATCCATTGATATTTAAAAAATCAGACTTGTTTCGGGATAAGCTTGCAAATTTAGTGAGTTCCCTAGACATCTGCTAAAGAATTCAAGCTCTACTTTCTCATTAAGATCTCTCAGACACTACAAAAATTATTTGGAGGGCTGCCTGTCAGAGTACATTTGCCTGATCATGGATGGCGTGAAGTGTTGTGAAGTCAGGGCTCACTGTGGATGGTAGACATGGGTTAGGAGCTGGCAGCAGAGATTGAGAATCAAGGTTTGGCAGTCTAGGCAAATCATGGAAATCAGGACAGTGGCACAGACATACTGAACCACTTAGCATTTAAAGGTCAAGGAGAATCAACAAGTTCAAAGTAGACAATCAAAGTATCTCTGAATAATAAATCCAGAGTTCAAGTAAACCAGCAGGCCAGAAATTAGGTGGATGTGGAACAAACAGACCGAAGTACTTGAGAAGACATCCTGGGACAGTCACAGGACTTAGAGGACAGGGGAGCAGGACAGACTCTGCTTCATTTGCCTATGCCAGTGGATTTTATATCCTTCGTGTTAGGGCAGGGGTTAAGTTCCCAGGGGACAGCAGTGACCTACAGGTAGGGGAGGGTGAGCCTGCAGGTGGGGAGGAAGCAAGGCCCGGTTACCTGCCCTATATCTGTGTTCTTCTGGAATTCTCGCTGTGTCCATCTCTTCCATGCCCTCCTCCCCACTTCTGATATAAGCCAAGCGAACTTATAAGTGAAATGTTATTTAACCCCAGGCACAGTGTGGCCCTGAATTTGCAAGAGGTCCTGTTCTTCAGTTAAAGCTAAGTTCCTATACCCCCGAGCTAGGGCAGCTCTGAAACCAGAGAACCAGGGGTAAATAATCAATGGGAAGAAATGGAATGCCTTGTATGATCCAAGGGAGAAAATATAATTAAACCCTCCAAGGCCATGAAAACTTTTAAAAATCTATAAGAAAAACTAGTTTTGACTTTATTGTTTAATTAATCATGAAAATTAGAATGATTTTTCCCTTTTGGTGAAATCACAACAGACCCTGCAGAAATCCAGATCATCTACACCTACTTTGAAAACTTGCACTCTAATAAGATGAAAAATGCAGAAGAAATGGACAGATTCCTAGATACACATGAATTACCAAAGCTGAATCAAGAAGATATAAAAATCCTAAACAAACCAATATCAATCAATGCAATTGAAGATATAATTAAAAACCTACCAACAAAGAAAAGCCCAGACACTGATGTATTCACTGCTGAATTCTACAAGAAATTTAGAGAAGACCTAACATTACTACTTCTCAAACTCTTTAATGAAATTGAAAGGGAAGCAATACTACCAAATTCATTACTGGAAGCAAGCATTTCTGGAATACCAAAACCAGAGAAGGACCCAACTGAGAAAAAGAACCAAAGGCCAATCTGCCTAATGAGCATAAATGCAAAAATCCTCACTAAGATACTGGCAAACAGAATGGAGCAAATCATCAAGAAGATTATACACCATGACCAAGTGGGATTCATCTTAGGGATGCAGGGATGGTTCAACATACATAAATCAATATATGTAATACACTGTATTAACAGAGCCAATGACAAAAATCATATGATCATCTCAATAGATGTGAAAAAAGCTTTTGACAAAGTCCAGTACCCATTCCTGATAAAAACCTTACAGAAAATTGGAATAGATGGTCTTTATCTCAGTCTCATAAAAGTCATCTGAAAACTGAAAGCTTTCACTCTGAAATCAGGAACAAGACAAAGATATCCATTTTCACCACTCTTATTCAACATAGTCCTGGAAACATCAGCAAGAGCAATTAGACTAGAGAAATAAATAAAAGGGATAAGGATAGGAAAGAAAGAAGTTAAATTATCATTATTTGTAGGTGACAGGCTACTCTACATACAAGACCCCAAAAGTTCCACTAAAAAGTTGCTAGATTTAATAAGCAAATTCAGCACTCAAAAATCAATAGCCTTCCTGTACACAAATAACAAACTCACTGAGAGAGTAATTAGGGAAACAAGGTCTTTCATGATAGCATTCAAAAAAATGAAGTACTTAGGAATCAATCTAACAAAGGATGTAAAAGACCTTGACAGTGAAAACTATAGTACTCTGAAAAAGGAGATTGAAGAGGATATTAGAAAATGGAGAGATATCCCTTTCTCTCAGGTAGAAGAACCAATATAGTGAAAATGGCCATACATCCAAAACTGTTATATAGATTTAATGCAATTCTGATCAAAATTCCAATAGCATGTCCCACAGAATTAGAGAAAACAATCCTAAAATTCATCTGGAACCAGAATAGACCTAAAATAGCAAAGGGAATTCTGGGCAACAAAGGCAAAGCAGGGGGCATCATGATCCCTGACTTGAAATTATACTATAAAGCTACTGTGTTAAAAATGGTGTGATACTGGGGAAAAAAACCCAGAAGATCAATGGAATGGACTAGAATATGTAGACACAACTCCAGACACACTCAGTCACCTTATCTTGAACAAAGGAGCCAAACACACTGACTGGAAGAAAGACAGCCTCTTTGATAAATGGTGCTGGAAAAACTGGTTCTGCCTATACATTAAAATTAGACTCATATCTTTCACCATGCACTAAACTAAATTAAAAATGGATCAAAGGTCTAAATATTAAAACAAAACATTAAATCTGCTGGAAGATAGAATAGGTAAAACTCTTGAAGACATTAATGTAGGCAAAGACTTTATGAATAAAACCCAGATCACATAGGAACTATCATAAAGAACCAACAACTGGTATCTTGTTTTATTAAAAAGCTTTTGCAAAGCAAGAGAAACCACCAAAAGAGTGAGAAGACCATCTACGATGTGAGAAAAAATATTTGCCAGCCATTCCTCAGACAAAGGATTACTATCAAGAACATATAAAGAACTCAAAAAAATCAGACTTCTCAAATTTAAAGACCCTATCCAAAAATGGGCATGTGAGATGAATATGTACTTCTTAGACAAAGAAGTACAAACAGCAAATAAATATTTGAAAAATTGTTCAACATTACTGGTTTTTTGAGAGTTGCAAATTAAAACAACACTGAGATTCCATCTCCCTCTGGAAATAATGGCTATTATCAAGAAATCAACCACTAATAAATGTTGGAAGGGCTATGGGGGAAAAGGAACCCTTCTCCACTGATGGTGGGAGTGTAGACTGCTGCAACCACTGTGGACATCAGTGTGGAGATTCCTCAAAAAACTAGGATTGGAGGTCCCATTTGACCCACTATTCCCCTTCTGGGACTTCCCAGAACAAACTAAAACATCATACTACAGTGATATATGTGTACCCATGCATATAGCAACAAAATTTGTAATAGCTAGATCTTGGAAACAACCCAAATGCCCATCAACCAAGGAATGGATAAAAAGGTGGTATTTTTATACAGTGGAGTACTACTCAGCCATAACAAAGGATAAACTGGAGCATTTTATAGGTAAATGAATTCAACTTGAGAGCATACTCATAAGTGAAATAAACCAGACACACAAGTGTAAACATCATATTGTCTCCCTAGTGTGAGAAACTGGAAGAATAAATAAGATCCAAAATGTACAATAGATATTGTAGAATGGGAAGAAACTGTTCAAAAGGAAAGAAAAACTGGGATGGGGGAAAGGAGAAAAGAAGGAAGAGAAAAGCAATAATAATAATAATAATAATAAGTATATATACAAGAAAGTTAAGATAGTTATACTATTAATTTCTCTTAGTTCATAGAAAAGAAAGTTTTGTGCTAATATTGTTTGGACAATTAAATGTCTGTATCTTGTACTCCTAGTAACTAATTTAAAGATAATAATATGCAATGTATTAGCCATTGTTAACCTCCTCTTACCTTATTTTCAAAAATTTTTTAAATAAAAAAAGAAAGATTTTCCTCTTTTAAAAAAGTCCTCTGTAAGGAGTAATTTGAGGTAAACTTCTATTGAGAGGAAAGAAATTGGATGGGGGTGAAATGAGGTATGCTTAGGAGCTGACTGCCTGCAGTATGTGCATTTTTAAAATTTTATTTAAAAGACAAAAAAACACATAAAAGAAAAGCAAAAAGCAAAAGAGACAAACAACAACAAAACCTCCCAAAAATAACAATATAGGGTTTCAAAATAAGACGTTAGGAATTTAACAGTCGTTGTTATATTGCATATTGTTATTTTCAAAAGAGTTGCTTAGATTACCAGATATAGACATGCAAAATTGATCTAATCGTATGAGTATTAACTGTTCTTTTCCAAGAAGTAACAGAATTAGTAGTATAGACATCTTAGCTATCTTACGTAAATATATACAAATTTAAGCCTTTTTCCTTTTCCCTTCCTTCTTTCCTCCTTTCCCCTATCCCAGTTATTTTTCCCCATTGAGCAGTTTTTTACCCTTTCACAATATTTATTGCAGATTTTGGATCTTATTTACTCTTTCAGTTTCTTACACTAGGGAGACAATACGTTATTTACACATGTGAGTTTGACTTATTTCACTTATGAGTATGGTTTCGAGTCGCATCCATTTACCTATAAAATGTGTTTCAATAAACTAGCAACAGTGGCCTCATTGCCCCTCCACGGGCGCCAGCTTTCCCATTACTTAGTGACCAGCAAGGGACAAGTCTGGGGTCTCCCGCTGGCCGCTCTGCTCTTCTAGCCACACGGGCACTGGTGTGAGGTTGGCAGTTCCTCGCGTGCAAGGCCGGGCTGGGGTGGTTGCCGCTGAGCACATGGCCCTGACTCAGGGCGTGTCGGGTTCAGCTGTGGCTCCCCTTGCAGGACTCAAACAAGGCAGATGCCAGGGGGTGGGCTGCAGTTTGGGTCGGGCATCTGGCCACACGAAGCCAGGGATGCACTTGGGCTGGGATACGGCAGGGAGACCGGATGTGAAAGGCAGGCAGTGGGGTAAAGGAGAGCGAGGCGGGGTGCTGAGTCTGCAGTCCTAGCAGGTTCCATCCCCATGGAAAGCAGAGAGCAGGCCTGGACCTGCTGGTGTGACCCGAGCTCAGGAAAACGCGACCGTGACCAGCCAGGGAGTCCCAGGCTTCCGGGCTGGCAGCCTGTCGGGTGGAGCTGAGGTTCCACGCAGCAGCGGGGAGGGCTGGGGCCTGGCCAGACACCACCAGCTGGCTCCAAGTGGAGCCCTTCCCACCCCACGGCCCCCACCAGTCACCTGGAGGCCACCGATGGCTGTGGGCCTCTTTGCTGTGTGGCAGGCCCGGTGGCCTGCCAGCCCCTTCTCCAGGTGTAGTGGTTTTGGCTGAGTTAGCAGTACCAGATGCACATTAGCGTCACCCGCGCTCTACCCCCAGGGTCCTAGGACCTAATTTAGAACTGCAGGAAAGACCCCCTATCACAGACCTCCGGAGCTGTGAGGTTTCCATGAGTCTCTCCTGCTCTCGGTGCAAGGCCTGGGCCAGCGCCTCTCACACATTAGCCTGCACTAGAATGTACTCGAAGGTGTGCTAAACACAGGTCTGGGCTCAGCCCTGTTTTGTGACTCAGCAGACCTATGCAGGGTACAAGATTTTGCATTCTGAGCAAGCTACCTGGTGAGGCTGGCCTGGCCCTGTGCACCGAGAACGACAGGTGTGAGCCCACCCTTCTCGTGGGTTCTTAGATTTTGGTGATTGAAAGAGGCAGACATGATCTGTGTCCACCATCGGATGGACTGTGTCCACCATTCAATGGACAGAGCTACGAAGATCACCCTTCTAGCTCTGCGGTGTCATGTGTGGGTGCTCCAGCAGGGTGACCAGCCCACAGGACCGGTGAGGAAACAACCCTTTGTCCATCGGCACAATGAATGGAGAATTCACACGCAAGGACCGGCCACCCAACTTTTCCCTGTCCTTCCCCTCATTAAACAGTTAGAAACGTTTTGCTAAAGGAAATATATATATATATATATATATATATATATATATATATATATATCTTACTCACCACTTATTGTTGCAAGAAGCCTGAGTATGAGTATTGATGTTTGTTTCTATATTAAATTGGCTTCCCAATGATGTGACATGTTGGCAAAAGGATCTCCCACCCTGAGTCATTCACCCCTTTGTCCCTGTGGACCAGAAACCAGTACATTCAGAGGTTACAATCTACAGCCAACAAAGAACATTTGGACTCCTATTGTAGACATGAGTGATTCATCCTTGGGTCACTTACTCATCTATCGCTCTCCTGTCCTCCCTGGCCAGGAGGACACTGTGGGCAACACACTCAGCCTTCTCTATCCCCATGCACAAAGAGCACAAATGTTGCTGATCACGAAAGCTGGCTTCCTGTTATTAAGGAGGACGTCCTACCATTTCACTGAGCAAGATTTCTAAGCAAAGTCCCAAAGCCTAATGATTTCTGAGTTTGAGTCCCACCTAGAACTAACTAGGTCACAGCTGCAAGGGAAGAGAAAAAAATTACATCACTCCAAGGCGGGAGCATTCCACATTGCCTGTGGCTGGAAAACAAACATATTGTTTTTCTTTTTTAAAACAGTCTAGAAGAAACAAGCACATCCAAGATAGGGTAAGAAATAATAAAAAAGCAAATCTATTTAGACAGTAGGCAAAGGTGGTGTCTCAGGCCTACTTATTTAATATTTATGCAAAACAGAGAGAGAAATGAAAATGGTCTCCTTCATATCTGCAGGCTGTGATGTGCCTCTAAACCACGCGAAAGTCATCTTCAGGGCTATGCACAACTGGAAAAGAATCCTGCTTGGTCATGTGAGGGCCATGGATGACTTTAAGCTTAGGTCTGTTAGGTCTTCAGGACTTGCGCATTTGCCAGTGTGAACCTCTTGTAGCGGACTCTTTGTAGTGGTGGGATCAAACCCAGAGTGTCGCACATGCTGGGCAAACTCTCCACCACTGAGCCGCATCCCCAGCCATAGTGGACTCATTGACGTTGTCGGCGTGTCAGAAGGGAGAACCACTGCTGAGTGGATTCTATTTCTAAGTGTCCACAGTATGAAAGGAAGGAACACATTTCAGAAAGGGCCATCTCCAGGTGCTGAGGCTCTCCCTGTCCTTCTGATGCCCTGCACCTTGGGAATCCATTCCTCACCGAGGGGGTTGGACAGTCATGAGTGGTCTTGCCTGATGTTTGCATGGCTGAGTCACAGTGAACATAGTAGGAAGACGACAGAACCAGATTTAACAGAGCAGTCCCACAGACTGTCCTCCCCAGGCCCTGGCACAAGGATGGCCTGTGGCTTTGTTAGAACTGCACACCTAATCTGCATGTGACCAGATCCTGCGTGGCTTTTTCACATATGGAAGCCTGAGGAGTTCTATTTACCAGTGTGCCTACAGCAATGATTTTCAATAACTCCTTCTTTTCCTTTATGAAAATCTCTTCCCCAGTGAAATCTGGAAGCAGAAGCAGTGTCTTAGAAACACAGGCCCTCTAGAGCAGAAGGGGGGAGTGCTGTGAGTCTCCCCAGCTCCCTTGTGGCACCTCCTGCCCTATCCCCCATCTTCACTGCAGTGGCCTCTGCTCCTGTTGGGGGGTCCCTGAAGCTAATGGTGTGGACCCCAACACATGGCACACAGAGGCCACCACTGTGAGTCTTCTGAATGCACAAGCCTGGCACATCATGGGCACTCAAACACTATTAAATCTTGTTAATACAGGGCTCACTTCTTTTTTTTTTTTTTTGGTGCTGAGGAGTAAAACTAACATCTCTTACATGATATGTGAGTATTCTACTACTGAAGTGTTCCCCCAGCTACAACTAATTTTATTTACTTATTTAATTTTTATTCATTCATTCATTTTGGCATTGGGGATTGAATGTACTGAGCTACTATCCCCAGCCTTTTTTAAAAATTTTGAGACAACAATTAAGTTGCCCAGTATCAGGAACTGCAGGTATGTAATCCTATGAACTACCATCTGTGAGGCACTGGGTTTGATGTCCAGTACTGCAAAAACACAATAGAGGACCGGGGATTTAGCTCAGTGGCATAAGCACCTGCCTGGCAAGCTCAAGGTCATGAGTTTGATCCCCAGTACCAAAAACAAAAATAAAAACAAAAACCCCACAAAAAAACAAAACAAAAAACAAAACAATAGCAACAAACAACAAAATATCCCAAACAAACAAGACAAAAGAATATGTGGAAAAGTAGAGTTCAGAAGTTCTATGGATGGATGTGGGAGGAGAAATTGAAAAAATCAGAGAGCATGCTTACTGTGAGAGGAAGATAAAACAGAGACAGAGGAAAGGAAGTCGCCCTACGGTTAGTATTACCAGATAAAATTCAGCACAGCCAGTCACATTTGATTGTCAGATAAACATGTAAGGATGTCCTCACACTGAGAAGCCATCCCATGTTGATCTGAAATTCAGACATGCGTGGGCAGCTGTGTTTTCAAGGGCTGACTGGGCACTCGCCCATTAGTCCTCTCTGGAGGGCATCTGTCTCCGCAGCGTGGGCCCAAGGGACCCACCCAGTTCTGCCCTCAAGCCGCTTCCCTCTGGATTCAGACTGCTGGATTCAAGCCCAGGACCTCATTGCGGGTCCTGTAACCCTGGGCAGATGACTTCCTCTCTGTTTTCCATTTTTTCCTGCCAGCTGGTGGGAACACAGAGTCATGCCAGCCTCTCAGGGTGGGCCTGGCCATCAAAGCAGAACAGAGTGCACGACACACTGCACACAGTAGGGCTCACTGGGTGCACCTCTCAGTCTTGTCTACAGAGGCGGGGCTTCAGGGTGTCTGTCCGTTCCTCACACGAGTCTAGTCCTGGCCATCTTCTTGAAGGAGTGCAAGGGGACCCGCGTCAGAGCAGATGTGCAGCCTGGAAGAGGATCTGAAAAGCCACTCCTTTCTCCATTCCCTGCCTGGCTGGCGGTCCAGCTGCCCGGTGAGTGCACTTCCTTCCCACCTCCCAGGGCCACCACTGGGGCGGGCTGCGGAAGGAGAGGGGAAACATGGAGCTGATAGTTGGTTCCTGACCCTGGTTGAGCCTGACAGTACCACCTGGGCTGGCCGTGAAGCTGACTCGGGAACTTCCTTGGCCAGGAAGCCGCATCTTTCTTTCTAGACTCTCACCGAGGAGCCGGGCAAAGCTGGGACGAGGACAGCTCGCTTCCTAGGTCAGAAATTCTCAGCAACCCCTGGGTGTCGGGACCCCGCCGAGGAGTGTGCTGAGTCTTTCTCTGGGTGAATGTGAGCCTCTGTGGAAGCCCCTTTATCCTGCAGCTTTGGCTCCCTCTTTGTTTCTCTGAACAAGCAATATCAGAATCTAGGCTCCAGTGATGGGTGGTTTACGAAAGTCAAACAAAACGGAAAGCCAAGAGGGGATCTGAGCCAGCGCCCCACCCGATGCAGAACAATCACCCTGAAGCTGCTGTTTGGGTGCTGCGGGTTTCCTAAAGCCATGCTCTTGACTCTCCTCCTCCTCCCCCAGGCCTCAACCTGGCCCTGCCGCCGCAAGGCTTTCCCAGGACACTATTGTAGCTTGTGCATCTGATAGTGCACAGTGCGGCACACCGGTAGCAAAATTTCAAAAGGAAAAGAAAAAAGCAGTGTCGAGTGAACCAATGGAGAGGAGGATCCCTACATCCCGGTGGGAACTGGAAAGCCTGGTGGCCTCTTCTCCAGCCTCCCTCCTCCAGGAGCGCACTCTTCCCAGAATCCTCTGCTTCCTCTGTACCCCAGCACAGGAGGGGCGGCATGGAGAGGCCCCACACATGCTGCGTGGCAGTCCCTTCCCGCTGGGAGGGGGAATGGCACGCTGTTTCCAGGCCTAGGCCAGTAGCACCCTGCACACACCTGAGAGATGACTGGTTCTGCGAGAGAACGGGGAGGCACAGTTTGTTTGATTCTGTGTTCCCATGGTGTGGGTTTCCCACATAGAAACTACCACGCCCGATGCTGGGCAGGAGTACAAATATATGTGCGTGACTCTCCTGGGCAGGGGATGGAGGAGATCATAGAACAGAAGAAAGAGAAACTAAAGTGAACCTGAAGTCTGAGATAAATGTAAAAAGGCTCCTAGGATAGGCAAATGGCTGAGATTGGCGCCGCTTAAACTTTGAGTTTCCTGGCGGCAAATGTAAAAGAGGCGTGCACCTGGAATTGCAGACTTTTTACCGTCCACTAAAAGGAGTTAACAGAATAGAACATGTGCAACGGACGCTAAGGCACATCAGGAACAACATACTCGGCAGGAGTGTTGAAGAAAACTTCAGAAACATTCAGGCAACTTTCTGAACCAGGTGCTGCCTTACTTACCACATCCCTGCTCTGGGTTGAGGCTGCAACCGGACACTCCCGCCCTCACGTGAGGGTCCAGGCGGCACCTCAGACCCTTCCTCCTGCCTCTGCCTTGCTGCTGATTTCTCTGGTCTCCATCTGCATGTTTCACTCTCCGTCTCTCTTACAGACTTGTGACTTGGTGGCTGTCGTGGCAATCATCTCGGGGATCTTTGCCATCAGAGGACCCCACGCCTTGCCCTAGCTTTACACTCTGTCAGTTCTGCCCACCCACCTGCCCATTGCCCTGAGTTCCCACTCACCCACTGGCCCTGGTCCAAACCCAGACTGTACTGCTCCACACCAAACATTGGCCCTCAATAGAGATGAGTTAAATCTCAGCACCATTACACAATTTCAGTGGGGAGTTGAGAAAATATGGTCCAGGCATATTGATGTATATTTTTTAACTTAATAAAGATACAGCATCAAGGGATGGAAGTAATGGATGAGCAACATGACCATCTCTCCCTTCCACTTGGTGTCAGATGTGCCCAGAAAGCCACTGGCTAAGTGCTAGATGGTGGTTAATTCACAGCTGCCTTCTCCGGCAGGAGGCAGAAGGGAAGGTATTCTGGGATTAAAATTAAAGAGATAAGTCTCTGCTGCAGTGGCTATGACAAGTGACAGCTGATATTTAGAAGGGACACTCAGGGAGTCTGACTTGTCATCTCCCCCAGTTGGAGGACCATTTTGCTTTAACATCATGGCAAGATGAAGAGTTCCTGTAGGAAGAGCCAAAGTTTTAATCAGAAAAGGAGTGTGAAGCCATTCCAGGCCTTGCTCAAAATATTTGGCTAAAACACAAGAGAGGTGATTTAGAGTGAGAAGGTTCAGCTGTTGTCAGCCAACCAGCTTGATTGTAAAGAACACCTGCTTGGGTCTCCTGAAAACTCTGTGGTTGAGCAGGACCACACACTGCCTGTCCACAAACGTGAGGCAGCAGCAGCACACCCCTTTGGTGGAGGGGCAGCTGTCTTCTTGGTTGAACTGGTTTGATACAGTCCCCTGTCACACGGGGATATCTGCCGTCAGTAGGAGGAGGTGGGCATGCCAAGCAGCCTTAGCAAGCTGTCATTAACTCAAGGTGTAATTACTTCTCAAGTTCTACTCCTCTTGCTGGGAAATGCAGCCTCATTTTCAGGAATGCAAGCACAGGCTTCCAGTTCCCAGTAGCTGGAGGATAGGAATGCAATTTATGTAAATATATTTTACATTTTGCATTTGACCTGTCAAAAGAGTTTTTTTTTTAATAATAATATTCTGATTTAGCAGTCACAATAAGGTGCCAGTGGAAAGCCCTGAAGATCTATTCTGAGATTAGTTTTTTTGGTTGAGATACCTCCAAAAAATGAAATTCATTTTAATGAGATTCATGCCTACACACCTGGGACAGTGCTCACTTTCTTGTGCAAGTTACAAACTGGCATCTTGAGGGCCACATGTAGGCTGCTTTATGTAGGATGCAATGTTTTTCTCTAAGTCTGGATTAGATGCCAGCAAATACAGATGTGGGAATTTGTGTGTGCGTGGCGGGGTACTGGAAATTCAACCAGGGCCTTTCACATGCTGGGAAAGTGTCCCACCACTCCAGCCCTCCTTGTTTTGAGTTGAGATCTCACTAAATTGTCCAGACTGGCCTTGAACTTGTGATCCTCTTGCCTCAGCCTCCTGAGAAGTATAGCTGGGATTGCAGACATGTGCCAAAAATCTGGCAAAAATAAGAACATTTTTACAATATTTTTGCTCTCGTTCGTACACATACTTCCTTAAATATAATAAGAAAAATGCACATGATTTTTCCCAATTTTCACCTCTCCCAGATGCTCAGAAACACTGACCTCAGTGTCTCTGTGGCAAGGGTGCATGGCAGCTGGCCACACTGGCCGGAAATCCTGTTTGAAGAGTGTCCTGTTCCTCGTTGCCCTGCATTCCTGTTTCCTAGCCTGGCAGCAACAAGCATTTGAGTTTTAATGCTGGTACCGGGTCCCGTTGTACAGAATGAGCAGGGTGAGGGGTCCAGTGAACAGGTAAGCTGCAGGGCCAGGCCCTGAGCAGTGCGGCTGAACCCACAGCAGGCGTGCAGCGGTGGGCTAGCTGTTCCATCAAAAGCTCTAAGAGGCTTGCTGCCCTGCCTTAAGGGAAATATACAGTGTGAAGAGGAAATAAACTTCTGAAAGGAGCCCATTGCTGATTCATGGGTGTTAAAGAGCCTAATCCCAGACACATTGTCTGAGTGTCTCCAGGTTAAGGTATGGCCATTCGAAAGAAGGGTGGTAGAATTTTGAAGGTACTTTTGTTTGGGGTCGTGGGCCTAACACTGTTCATAAAACATGGAACACAGGCCCCGGGATTCCACTGGGACAGGGCCGTGGAGGGGTCTGTGAAGGTCACGTGGTCATGGTTAAATGCTACAGGACCCAGGCGTTGTTCCCGAGAGGTGGCACTGAGTGGCCTGGCTCCTGCTTTCAGGGCACTGGGCTTTGGGCAGCCCTGTTTCCCAGCAGGCCAGTGTAAGCTCATTGTTCTGCACTGCTGACTTTAAACCAGCAAGTGCCCCTGTGTTGTTGTTTTTATTTTTGTTTTGGTACTAGGGAAGGAGCCCAAGGCCTTCTGTATTCTAGGCAAGTGTCCTAGTACTGAGCTACATGACCAACTCTATTTATTTTGAGACAGAGTCTCATTAAGTTACCCAGGCTGGCCTCAAACTTGTGATTCTCCTGCCTCAACCTCTGGAGTAGCTGGGATCTCAGGCAAGTGCCACCTTGGTCTGCCTTCCAGAGGAATTTTTTCAAATAGTTCCATTTGAAAATCAAAGCTGAGGCCCAGCAGGCTGAAACAGTCTGCTCTCTTTCCCCTCTATTTCTGGACTGTCTCAGCCAGCTCCAGCTGCTGTAACAAAGTGCTGTGCACTCGGAGACTTTCTTTCAATGTCCAGGAGTCAGGGCTGACTCAGGTTCACAGTGGGGCGCTTCTTGCTGTGAGGTCCCGTGGAGGGGGGACTGGCTAGGTCTCGGCAGGGCAGGGCCCTGTTCACTTGAGCAAAGGCCTGCTCCCCACACATTGCCTTGGGACTGAAGGTTTTCGCATGAATTCTGGGTGGGCACAGACATTCAGAACATGGCATACCGGGCTGATACGGTGGTGAGAGTGATTTCCGAACTGGAAGCAGAACCAGTAATTCCTACATCTCTCCTATGTGGATGGACCTGGCCACACCACACTGCAAAGCCAAAGACAGCTGCTGTCACCCATGGAGAAAAGTCCCTGGGCCCTGGCTTTGTGCAGCCACATCAGCCCCAGATCCTCCGTGGGTGGGCGGGGATCAGTTTCCAAACATCATCCCTGCATGGTAGAAGGGCTCCCGCCTGTGCTTGTAAAGCCCCTTACTGACCGGCGTGTGAGGCCCCAGGGGCACCTCCTTACCTGAAGGAACAGGGATGAGGGTGTGGTGGGAGGGGACTCTGCTTGTTGTGCCTGAGACCTGGAGGCAGGGCTGGAATCTATGCGCAGCTCAGGGCTGGGATCTATATGCAGCCATGGAGGCCACTACTTTGCTCTGATCCCCCTACTTCTTATGGGGGAAAGCAGGATTTTCTTCTACAAGATTTGGTGAAACAGGTCCTCACATCAAGACCTGGTTTCTTTCAGTTCGGTTTCATCGATTTTCTTTTATACAACAGGTCAAAGTTTAGATTCCAAGTTCAAATCAGGACCTGGTCATTCTGGACGTCTGATGGCCGGCCTGACCTGAAATTATATGCTCTAGATTTATTCCAGGACTCAGCTGCACTATGGAGCCCTCAAACAGGTCAGGGCAACTCTGCATAGAGCTTAGGAAAGCTAAGATCTAGGGGTGGAGAGCAACTTTTGCCACATGCGACCAACATAAGATACTGAAATCTACCTGTTACCCACTGTTGACTGCAGTTTTTTTGGGGTGCACTCTAAGAAGCAATTCTGCAACTGTGGTTTAAGGTGTGTGTGGGGCTGTTACTGAGGATGGCGTGGCTGTGTTTCTGGTGCAACAGGGCGGACAATTTGCTGCTGCCTCAGCTGTCTTAACTTTCACCCTGTTACCCCGCCCTGGTGTCTGGCCACCCTGTGCAGGACTGACCTCAGGTAAGAGAAATGTGTTCTGAGTGACCGTCACTCCCGGTCTGCATTATGTCTCCCTCCGAGGTGGTGTTCCTTCCTGTATCCCACTGACCTGTAGGAGACAGCCCTATCTATGAGGGTGCTACTTCCCAGTCTTCAACCTCTGTCACCTGGCCCTGAAAATCAGACCCACAGCGCCTGTGTGCTGTGTTTGGAATCGCCCAGGTGACTCTGAGAAGGGGAGTCACAGTTTGTGTGATAGCCCTGTAATCAGGGACTTTTCTGTCTTGTCTCACTTGACTACCAGCAGCATTTGAAAGTCCATTGTCCCCTTCTAGGACTTCCTCTTCAATTCTCTTTCCACTTCTCTAACTGCTCCTTGCTAAGTGTGTGTGTCGTAGTGGGGATGAAGCAGGGCCTTGTACATGCTGGGCGAGTGCTCCACCACTGAGCCGCATTCTCCTCCTCCCTGTCCGTCTTTGCTGGTTCCTCACCCAAACTTTGGAGTGGCCTAGGGTCCAGGCCTCTGATATGTCCTTGTGTCCCCAGGCAGAATCCCCTAATCCTGAACCACCCTTCAGGGAAGTGCTGGAGAATGGCTAACCATCAGCTCTCCTGGGGAAAGTCCCTATCTGAACATTTGCCAATCTCTCCATGTTGGTCCTCCCTCCATGGCCCATTTTAATCCCCCCACATGCCACTGAATGTGGACTTAGGAAGATGTGTCCACCACTGTGTCCAAGCCAGTTCCATATATCCGATAATATTCCTGTTGGGTCTCCAGTGCAGAGCACTCCCCAAAACACACAACTCATATTTTGAACATCTTACTAAATGCTTAGTTTGCATTTTGACTTATCAGCTGCATCAGAGACAGAATTCTTCCTCTCCTGTGCCCTGCTTTGTCCTCCATCGGCTCTTCAACCAAGGAGCCCACCTTAGTCACCCGGAGCCCCCTCCACACCCAGCCCATCAGCCACACACACACACAGGTTCTCACTGAGAAGGAAAAGGGCTGGCTATGACACTCAAAGGTGTCAATCATGTGGCAAGAGTCAAGAAGGTTCTCATAATCAAGTGATCAAGTGCCCACCTATGCAGAACTGGCATCCTAAAATCACCCGTGAGGACTGACGCAAGTGGGAATATTCATCTGCATAGGAAAGGCAGGCGCATAGCAACCCTATCCCTGAAAGACAACTCTGTTTATTAAAGGGTTGAATTTATGGCCACAAAGTCATTCTTATCATTCATCTGTTGCCTGAGCATTTATTTATCTTACGTATGAGTGCTGCTCTAGAATCTGGGACCTGGCGGAAAAACTAATCAAGTCATTTGAAGCAGTTAGTGACCAGTAAGAGAAGACTAAATAAAACCTACAGCTGGGGTTTGTCCACTCTCAGATTAGAGAACAAACATTTATGGCATAGTTTCCTCTATATCATTTTATTTACTGCCAGATGATATTGTTCTCTGAGACTCACTGATGAATCCATACAAACAAAAGTATTTATAACTGTGCGGTCTAAGAAACTTACATTGTACAAGTGGGTAGGACTCACTATGCCAGAGCAGTTCATAAGGGGTCTGTTGCTTTTAAAACACTCATATGAGATGCTCTGAGAAGATGCAATTGATTTCATGAACATACCTCAGATGTGGAGGACTGAAATATACCCAGAAGGGGCTTTGTCCACTCTTCAGCAGAGAAAAGCTGGACTGTGTGTTTCTGATCTTAAACCGTTTAGAAGGAAGCCCTAGTTGATACTAGACTTGATAGCTGCAGAAGACTGTGTCTAACTATCCATACAATGAATTCAATGCACAGGACGTCTCAGGGGTAACTCTTGGGGAGCTTGAATTTTTTTTTCTTTTAGTGAGAATGAAACTTTTGACCAAATGATCCAACACAATCCACCCATCTTTTCCTCTTTCTTGTGAAGACACCAGAAAACAGAGAACTAGTGGGTTCTTGAAGCCAGCATCTGGCACTGTGCAGTGTCTTGGCGCTCTCAAGCCTCGGGCAGTTGTTCTCAGCGGCATGCTCTGAGGAGCACCTGGGGAGGTCACGCCAATGCCTGGCTCCCGTCCTGTGGGTGCCGACACACAGTCACTGCTGGTGCAGCCTGGGTATTGGACACTTTCGGAGCTCCTCAGGTCTTTCCAATGCAAAACCAAGGTTGAAAGCCACTGGCATTTGACTCAGGCCATTGTGAGGTGTCATAAGGAAGACACAGAACTGGGGACAAGTGGACCAAAGAGAGAAGCATTGCGTAGTGTCGCCATCAACCATGGAGCAGGAGGCAGAAGCCCCTGAGAATCCTGAGCCTCTGAGTGGGGATGCCCACCTTGCCTTCAAGCCCAGCTGGAGGCATGAAGACTGCAGTGGAGTCTGGGAGGACACCCATCACTCCCACCCCAGCCCCAAGCCAACATGCATTCTGACTACCCACGGCGAAGAGCACCGGCTCAACATGACACAGACGGCTCTAAGATATTTGGTCGACCAAGTTTAGCTCACTTAAAATTGTATGGAACACAGGGAAAACAAGCTTTCATGAATTCTGGGGAGGAGGGAACTGAAGGCCCCAAGAGTCCATGTTCACGGGAACTCTGGAGCACTGTATATTTGGTGTATATTTATAGAAGGAACAAAACCGTCTGCATGCTGAGGGGGGTGGATAATAATACGTGTGAATACACTGATCTGTCTCTGAACAGTTCTTGGCTGTCTGATTTCCATGGTAATAAATATCCACTAAAAGCCGTCTGCTGCCTGTGTTTTTGGTAACGTCTCGCACTTCCCTGCATGAATACATTCAGAATGTAAGCACCACACACTCCACTATAGAGGCCCTGCTGTATTCCCAATTCTTAAGTTATGCAGCTTAGCAGCTGTGATAATGTAATGGTTTGCAAAATAATAGACTGGCAATATGTCAACCTGGAAAAACACATCAAATAATGAATGATGTGGGCGCAAAGAGGTTTAATTTATGCTGTGTTAAAAATACCGCTCCAGAAATACCACGCCATTTCAGTCTTTCCGCGACAAGAAAAAGACCCTTTCACCTAAAGTAGTTGAATAATTGTGGCAAAAGAGAATGCCTTCTTGTTTTACCACCCGTCCCCGCCCCCCCCCCCCCCCCGAACCATGAGACCATCACATTTACACCACTTTGTGAAGAGACATGTACTTTAAGTCTGGTTGGTTGTGCACAGGGTTTCACTTGAGGATACGTGGTGTGCCTGAGGGTTCAGAGTTCACAGGAGAGGAACACTTGTTTTCTCAGCTCACGTTAGCCCATGAGAGAGAGCATACCTTCCACCGACAATGACGGAGCTCGTAGTGAGCGAGGTTGGGAGTTGGGGCCATTCTTATATATGCCTTCAATTCTGATCCGCTTCCTGAAACCGCTCACTAAGGGACCTTAACGACAGAAGAGCTTCCAGATTTCCCTCATATTTGTATCTGCTGAATAGTATTGCCTTCTGCTATGAACTGGGGACCAAGGGCTGCTCCTGATCCCCACGCAACTCCTCGTCCTGTGCAGGAGGAGCTTGAGGAAAGCCCCCAGTTTCAGTGCAGTGTGAGCCACCTTAGCACTGTAAGGGACACTTCCACCCACCGGAAGAGCACTCACTCAGGCTTTGAAAGGCAACGGATGACTTTAGGTTAATGAATGCAAACAGGAAATTCGGAGTCTAGAGAAGGAAGAGGCAGTATCTGGTAGATAAAAGCATGTGCAAGGGCCCTGAGGCAGGAGACCTTGTGGTAGTTTGAAGGAACTGCAAACTCATTTCTGTGTGGTTGTGATGTAGGACACCCAGGGTAAGGTGTGAGGAGAGACGAGACTGGGTAGATTAGCAGGGGCCTGATGACAAAAGCCTTTGGGGATATGTTTTGGCAGGTACTTATCCTGAGGCAGGGAATCACTGAAAGGCTCTAAGAGCACAAGGGATAGGGTCACTCTTGCTTTTCAGGAAGGTCACAGTGACTGCAGCACAGGGAAGGGACTGAAGGCAGCACACAAGTGACACATGATGGTGGTCTGAACACAGGGACAGGGAGGAACAGCAGGACGTGAGAGGCATGTCTGGGTAGAAATCATAGTCTGTGGCGATGGCACGGAAGGGCTGGTAGGAAGTAGGAGGGGAGATAACCTGGATTCCAGTTTGGGGCCAGTCAGGTGCCACATTTCTGTCAATGATAAGATTATAATGAAACCTCAAAATCCCTATGGCCAGTCACATGTAGCCAAAGTAATGTCACAGTGCAATGTGCTTCTCTAGAGTTGCATGCTGCTGCAAAACAAACCTGTATGGCTAGTTGCACACAAGCTCAGCAATACAGTTTTGTACAATATGTAATTCTTACAGTGCTATCCGTGGCCGTGTTATTGGTTCCCGTATTTACTGTACTTTTATCATCATTTCAGAGTACACACCTACCTATTAAAAAACACTTTCCTGTAACCAGTGCGCTGGCTTACAGACGCCTCAGGGTTATCATTCCCTTGATTGCGTGACTTCTTCTCATGGTTGATTGAATCTTTGCATTATTTTGTTCCTCATGGCCTTGTGAGCAATAGGGAGTAGTGAGCATTTTGTTTCTGTTTGCGTGTGCCTAGGTGTGCAGTAGGATGCACTATCGAGATTTGTGTATGCACACACTATGATGTTTACAAAGCAGCATCACCTGGCCAGCTACACATTTCTTACGAAGCGTCCCCATTTATAAGTGAGGCGTGATTGTCCTCAGGTAGCTGGTGATGAAGGAGGAACAGGACTGGGGGTGGGGTGGAGAGATGATGAATTCCATGGTGGGTGTGGTGGATTCAGGGGGTGGGGATCACAGAGAGAACAGAGACACCCAGTCAGTCCGCCCTCAGGTCTGTGAGTCTGCGGGTTGGGGAGACTAAGTCCGTGGAGGAGGGGAGTGCTCATGATTGCAGGGAACTGTGTGCCTGCTTCCAGAGGTGCCTTTGCAGTTGGAAAGCCAGCGGTGAAGACAGAAATACTCTGACTCGGTCACTCCTGGCATGAACAGTTCGCAGCCCTCCTGGGGTGCATCTCAGGGCGCACAGAAACACGTACTTCTCAGTGGCTTTGAGCAGGAACCAGAACAGAAAATACTGACAGCAGGCCAGCAGGTTCCACCCCAGTGTAAAATCACAAACCAAAACCACGTGAGCTGGCCACATCAAAGGTTGCCCCATTTATGCGTAGGCTCCGGATCTAGGAAGGTAATCGCCAACATAAAACCATTTCCTCTTATTGTAGAGTTACAGAAGCTAATAAAAGCATTCTCCTGCCCCAAGGCAGACTCTCAGAAAAAAATTTCCACGTTTTTCTTTCTTTAGCTCATTTACGTGTTCTGTTCTTACATTTATTATAATTTTCCACAAAGGTCATTTTGATTTGGCTTCTAGAATAACAACATCTGCTTTGCGGGACCTGCTGTCTGGGCTTGAGCACCTTTAGTTACTTTGCATTTGATTGCAGCGAGTGTGAAATGCTTTGTTTTCCACATATTGCACCTAAAAGCAGGGGTCTAAGGGAAGCCATCACCCCCAAAGCTGCCTGTCTTGGCTCTATCAGCTGAACTGCTGTGAACACTACTCCAGGTGACTGTGCAATGTGACCAAGTGTGCACAATGCCGTCAGCTACTGAAAATACAAAGCCGGTGTTCTTCTACCCAAAGACGGGCACCTTAAAAACAAGCCTAGCCATGGGCACACTGGGCTGGCCAGTATCACGCGGGGCACTGGTGTGCACAGTCACTAACTCTCAGCAACCGCACCCCACGGGGAGCTGGGCAGAGGAGCAGGAGCGGCTCTGTGAAACTCACACATTTCCGAAGTAGTGAGGCCACTGGGGTTGGGGGACAGTGGCTCTAACCGTCTAAGCTTCCCAGCCCTCCTTGCTGCTTTCCGCTGCACTCAAATTGTTACTCACTTGCTCCTTCCCTCTAGCCTGTGCTGTGCTGATTTGTAATGGTTTCATTCCCACAGGTCTAAACTCTTCTGTCATACCAAACACACAGCATCTTCTGTTTTTCCCACCCTACCTACTACAGTGATGGGCTCATGATCACCTATTAAAAAAAATGTGAAAAACTCTGATTTCCCAGGCTGAGTGGGTTTACACAGTCAGGATGTGAGGATGTCTAAGTAGCACCATTAAAAGCAGTAGTTCGTGTCACATTTGTAACCTCAGCACTCTGCGAGGCTGAGGCAGGAGGACTGAAGTTCAAGGCTAGCTTGGGTAACTCATTGACTTACTGAGACATTGTCTCAAAATTTAAAATAAGGGGGCCAAAGTGAGTGTAGTGATGCATGCCTGTAATCCCAGCACTCGGGAGGCTGAGGCAGGAGGATCACTTCAAGTTCGAGGCTAGCATGGACTACAAAGTAAGTTCAAAGTCAGCCTAAATTGCACAGTGAAACCCTGTCTCAAAAAGACCAAAAAAAAAAAAAAAAAAAAAAAAA